>JANHFX010020753.1:15087-39434 GCA_027560015.1 Chloroceryle amazona | reverse complement strand
ATATTTGCATATTTAATACATTTTTATATATATGCTCACATACACACACAAAATGCATACATGTACATCTCTGAAGACTTCCTCCCAACTGATAAATAATCCCCTTTATCTTTAGTCTTATGAAAGCCGGTTCTATTGGTTTTAGAAAAGACAAAAAGTTAGCACTCACTCTGCAAATCAAATGTGCTTGATCACAGAACCATGGAATACCAGGTTGGAAGGGACCTCAAGGACCATCTAGTCCAAACTTTTAAGGTAAATGAGATGGCTCGGCACCCTGCCAAGCTGAGTCATAGAACTGTCCAGTGTAGGGGAATCCATCACTTCCCTTAGGAGATTATTCCAATGTCTAATTGTTCTGATGTTGAAAAATTCTCTTCTAGAGTCCAGTCGGAATCTCCCCAGAAGTAACCTGTACCCATTACTCCTTGTCGCTTCCATGCGAGTCCTTGTAAAAAGGGAGTCTCCATCTTCTTGGTAGCCACCTTTTATGCACTGCTACATGGTAATAAGGTCTCCCCTAAGCCTTCTCCTCCCAACACTGAATGAACCCAGTTTTCTGAGCCTTTGTTCATACAGCCTTTTTTTCTGAGCCTTTGTTCATACAGCATGTCTTCCAGTTCTCTGATCATCCTTCTGGCCCTTCTCTAAATCCTCACCAGCCTATTCACATCTTTTTAGTATAGTTGGAACCAAAACTCAAGGTGTGGTCTGACCAGCACTGAGTAGAATGATGACTTCTTTACCTCTGCTGGTGATGCCCTTGTTAATGCAACCCAGCATCCTGTTGGCTTTCTTTGCCACTGCAGCACACTGTTCACTCATGTTGAGCTTCTTGTTCACCAAGACCTCCAGGTCCCTTTCCACAGGGCTGCTCTCCAGCCAGTCTGAGCTGCATTCCTGGGTTATGTATTCCCAGGCGTAAAACCCCCCACCTGTCTCCATTGAACTTCATTGGTTCCTTCAGACATTTAAGACCTCTTCCAAAGAATACAACTTTGAAAAGGTTTAGAATTTAAAGTTTGTCTACAAGAAGTTAAGTAAATATTGTCTTAACAGAAGATTCCAACTGCTGATGGAAATCAAAAAGAAATAAATCAAGTTACTAAAGAAGTAGCCAAACCAAGCTGAAGAAAGGAGGGTCCCTTTGGATCAGCTCTCCTACTCCCACATCTGTAAGATGTCTGATAAAAAGAAACTCTGTGAGACTCGACCGCCGTGTCAAAAGATAATCTCTGTAAATATCACAAAGATAGGATTTCCAGAGGGATCAAGAGGTACATGGGTGCTTTTGTAAATCTCTTGGTATGTATCTGAGTCTCTACATACCTTTAAAATCTCACTTTGAAGCCCACATATTTTAAGCACAGGTCTGAGTGGAGGAGAGTGATATAATTGAAAGAGCAAATAAGAAAAGTGTGTAAGTATTTCACTACATCTTTCAGATATCTGAAGTATACATCTTTGTGCAATAATTTTGATTTTACGTTTAATGGTTGGATAGTACTAATCTCTTGTTTGGAAGATCAGCAAGTGCTACATAAGGGCATATTTATAGTTCAGTAACTATTACATATTTCCAGAGGAGTTTCCCATGCTTCCTATGAAAGTACCCATTTCTTCAAGAATATACAGCAGCTTCAGGTACTGTTTATTCCCCATTTGTCATGCAGAGAAAGAGTATAACCAAAGTTTAATCCAAGGACAGTGTGAAAAATGTGAACTTCTTTGATTTTTAAAAGCCCTTTCCCTACTGAAGTCAGATGACAACAACTTTGAAATGTATTTTCCTAAGACTAAGAAAAACAGTCGTGATAGTATATGTCTTTGCTGATTACTTCCTCTTTGGCTCAGCACATGACTTGAGAATACAGCTCTTCTTAGCTCAAAAACTTACATCTACACTATTTCACACTAGAAAGTATTATTGCTTCCTTTCCAGTATTAAGCTTTTCTCATAAACTGTGATTTACAATTTATCCAGTACCACTAATCAGTTCAGTGCAGATTAAGAACTGGAAAATGAACAGAAAGGATAACTAAAGGAAGAGAAGGTAGAAATCAAGATAATGTAAAATCCTCACCACCTGCTAGAGTACTGTGGAAATATTCTGTAACTCGCTCCGTTATGGCACAACTGTGCAACACCTCTCAAGCTGCAGGCTGAAGGCAGCTCTTCCAAGTATCTTTTTCTTTTTTAAATAAATAAAGAAAACAGTTTTCAGCTGCTCTTTGGACTCTTGCATCCTCAATTATATGAAAAAAAAAAGAATTCTGTTCTTTTATTCTTTATATTTAATGAAAATAAGATCTACTTGTAAGTACTTTATAAACCCTGAGTGAATGTCAGTTGCTGCCTGGAATTTCTACAACCTAAACTGCAGAAATGCAACTGCAGTATGTATATGAAGTGCAAGGAACTAGCAGCAGAATGCAATATAACTTGATGGCAGTAATCCTGTTCCACGACTTTTTATTGTTATTTCCTGTTTTTCAGTGTATCAAGGGAATTGCAAAATGGGAAAGAAGTAAAGCAAAATATTAAAGAACAAAAAATGGAAAGAAAAAGATGAGTTGGGGAGACTGTGCAAGATGAATTTAGGCCTGTAAAGGAATAGCTCAGAGCTGAGGCAGGCTTTTCTTAAACAGCCAATCAGAACATATTACTGAAAGACCAATTAAAAGGTTAAACAACTTTGTGCAAAGTTCTTTGCAGTGTCTTTCTACAGCAACACCAGCAGCCTGGAACTGGTTTACAGTCTTTTTCTTCACAAATTTGTGTATCTAGGTTCCGTATTAGAATAAAGAGATCGTCCCAACACTTTTTGCTCCCTGGAGCGCTGGAGAGCAAGATGGGTCAGTCAGCTCCATTTTAATTTCTACCCTACTTCCAGTACATCAAGTCCTGCTTTGGAGGCTGTCGCTGCTGCTGTCACAAAGCTCTGGCCAACTGGCTTACCTGATTTTTTTCTTTACATACTTATGTGATAAAATAAGATCTCATCAGCATTAGAATAGCCAGTCCCATAGGAATTCATGCAGCCCTTTCATCAGCAAATATATCCTTCGCTCTCTCCAAGAAAACTCCGGAACAGATGTCTTCTCATCAAAAAGTTGCCAATTCTGACAAGTTGAAGCCAAGTTGAGATTGCAAGATCTCAAATCTTGATGCCTTTGCACTGAACATCCTGCCAACAATTCCCTTCTTTTATTAAGATGGAAATCCAACTACAGAACCTCAGCTGTCTACACAAGTAGCGAGACAGTGTCTTGCGGATAATGATTTCACACTTTTCAGCCTGTATGGCTGGAAATCAACACCTTAAATACTACCCTGAGATGAGCACATTGCCATTGCAGATATTGCTGCATTAGTATGACTTTTTCCTGGCAAAATGCCCTCCTGTGTATGTTGCACCAGGTCCAGACTGACAGGTATTTACAGCAAAGTTAATTCCATCTGAACATGAGGAAAACAAATCTTTACTGTGAGGGTGACAGAGCCCTCAAAAATACTGCCCAGAATGGTTGTGGAGCCTCTTTCTCTGGAGACATCCCTGGAGTCTAGATGATCTCCAGAGGTCCCTTCCAACTCCTACCACTCTGTGATTCCATGAAGTTAACTGTGACTTAATGAGTTACCACTCACTGTTGAGCCATGATAACTGGCAGCATTAAGCTCCCTTGATCATTGTATTTGTGAAATAAAATTAATGCACATCAATGTAAGGCAACTTCACAGACGCAGCAGAAAAAGAGCCTACATAGGCAGTAAGCAGCAACTCATTAAACTAGAATAATCTGGTTGCTTCTGATCATTTGTAAATTACCTTCACCTAACAAATGATTTTATGATGTAGTCACACGCAGAGAGCAATGTAGTAATCTAACATAAACAGTATCTATAAAATACCATCCTTGGTGAGGTTATTTCTCTCCCTAGCAAGGAATACTCTCATGGAAATATCTTTAGTTCTAGCTAACACTAAATGAATATTATAAAAAAGGTTGATTATGAACTCAAATTTTAAGATTGAGACTTAAAATTATTTTATTTCTTTTTAAATAAAAATAATGATTGACTTTTATTCAAACAACTGGTTATGGAAAGCAATACAGTAGTATTCATAAATGCTACATTTGTACCTGATGACAGTTTTCTACAAAGTCACGTGCAGCATGGAAAGGGTGAGTAGGTATTGAGCATTCACTTCCATTGCAAGATTTAGGGTGCATCATATTAAGCACATAGGAGATCGGTTCAAAACAGACAAAAATGAGTTGTTTGCTTACACTATTAGCAAGTGACCTTCTGGAAAACTCTGCCAGAGAAATGGTAGATGCAGGATATGTAACAATGGCTCAAGAGGAGAAAAGAAACCAGCAGTAACTGCATAGGTACAGCTCAGTAATCTCTCTAATGAAAAGGAGAGGATACTGTATGCTACTATGAAATAGTTTATTGAGGTTTTGAGATTAGAAAGGCAGTCATATACTGAATCAAAGAGGAATTTATCACTGTAAGCACAGTAAAAAGTAACAGATACCATTAAATGATTATTTTTTGTTGTCCATTCTTAGGAAAATACATTTGAAAGCTTCTCTCATTTGAGTTAAAGATAGATGCAAGTTTATCAGGGAGAAATATAACCTATGCTTGCCCTATTGTCTGTCTTCAAAAGGGTTTCTCTGCTTACATTCACTGCTAGAGACAATAAGACATGGGATTAAAAAGATTTTTGTTCTGAGCAATTATGGCAGCTCTTTTTTAGATGTCCTGGGTTTGCACTGTCATGTATGTACTCCAATAGAATGTAACACTTGAGTAAAACCTAGCAAGTAGGCAGGTTAACAGTTTCCTCCTGACTCTCCCTTGCTACCAAGTAATCCAAGAATGGAGGCAAAAGAAAAAAACCTCAGCACTGCTCTTTTTTCCTCCAGAACTATGCATACACATGCATTTGCTTTCTTGTATTGCACTGAGGCAAATTTTAAACTCAGCAATTCTCACAGTAACCTAATTTTGTTCTGGGAAGTGTGCCTCTTAATCCAAGACACAAGCTAAATTTGTCCAGTGAATTATTTCCTGTGAATAAGTCACTCATTTTTCCTACACCCAAATTCTCTTTAAATTTGGAAGAATCCATAGCTAGCTAACCCAACACTACAATAATGTTGGCATCTCCTTAAGAAGTCTCTTAAAATGCTATTTTTCCTAGCTATTTTTGTCCTGATTTACTGGCTGCTTATGTCAGCACACAGCTGCTGTGAACTTTCTTGATAAAGAATCAAGCTAAATTCATGTTTCATTTTAAATAGATGCATACTGTTCTTTAATGTGCTTGGATATGGATATGAGTCTTTAAACTCTACATATTTCCAGCTATATGCTACAGCTTTCTGTATTAATAAGAAGTATTACATTTAAAAAATAAAACGTATACTCTTGCTGTTTTTAAATTACCCTGTCCTGTGGACGAATGGGTTGGTATTTTTGCAAAGACTGCATGAGTTCAAGGAAATTTATAAGACAGTCCAAAAATCGCAAGTAGCAATAACGCAATAGCTTTAAGGCTGTAAAGGGAACTGCAAAGTGAATACTGCAATAGTGAGATCTCACTGTTTTAACAGTTATGCTCATTTGCAGTTCCCCAGGAAATTTAACCCATTTTTCTTAGGTTATCTACATGTTTTAAATACTAGAAGCATTGATGGACAGATGAAGACTAATTCAAACACGTGTATGATATATATGTCAGCTGTCACACTTGACTAAGGGAGGAGCTTTAAAAGCTCATGAAGTTTTTTAGTTGTTCAGAATAGGACAAGCAAGTATAAAAGTGTATACAATCCATACAATAATCTGGATAAAAAAGGTAAATATATAATAGGAATGGCTATGTAGAAACAGAGTAGTTCCAAGTATGAAAAATCCAGAAGTACCAGAGAAAACATACTTATCTACCCACCTACGGACATGGAAATCTTTGCTTTCACTGTGTTTAATTTCTACAAGAGCTGCTACAAATAAAGCAAGCCAAAACTCAAGGGAATAAACATTGTTATAGCCCAGGACAATATTAGCCCACTACATGGTTGTATGTAGTAGTCATGTGCATTGCTTGAAGGGAGAGGGTGAAGCCCACTGGTCCAGAGAACAGAACTGTAATAGGTGAGAGTTCCTTGGTGTTTACAGGTCAAACATAAGTTTTTGAATGCCTAGCTTTCTTTGGTTTTACTCATCTCTTTTGTGGGGAATCCAGCATCCTTACAATCATTCCTTGATTTGTTTTAAAACACATGACAAGCAAGTGAAATTTTATTTCATCACTGAGTGCTCAATTTTAAGACTATATGCTGCAGCCTCTTTTTCTTGACAATATTCACAATTTACCTGTTTTACTGATATTTCTCTCCTAGCTTTCATGTTTTGTTCATGTCCCTGCCCTTCACCTTTAAATGCTATCCTGCTTCCTGATGCTTTGCTTTTCTTTTAAAGCATGGGCCCAATCCTTCAGACCTCTCTTCTCAACTGTAGAATTACTGCAAGAGCAGACCAGGCTTAGGAGGATGACTGGTCTGCAAAACAGCTTGAAGAGACAATACTGGGGCACCACCAGCCCTAGCTATCCCTGCCTGGTTTCCCTGGGGACTCCCCACTCTGGCTAGGGCCCCATGTCAGCCACTGCCTCAGGGAAGCCACAGCAGAGCCTGTGCCCAGGCCAGTCTGTTGCTGTTCCTGCCCGGGATTCTCACACGGACATGTCCTGACTTGCCACCTTGCATTTACCTGGCGACAGATCCCTGCTCTGTCCCCTTCCACACATCCAGCCTTACTCACCTCACCGCGGGGCTGCGCTCCTGCCCACCAGGCCTCAGCCACAGCAAATCTGGAAGCATCTAAATACACTACAAAATGGCACACTTCTGTCTCTGCGTGTGAGGCAGAGCTGCTGGCAGAAGCTGGGCTCTTATTCCTTAATCAGGCTGCAATTTGGTCCAGGTGGGTGTAAGTGGGCAGAGCTGTGTTGAGGGCACTCCACACTGCCAGTGCCTTCATGCCTGGCCTCCTACTTCTCCTGCCTCCCTACCCATAGAAATCTGGTTCTATCCAGACTCTCAGGCCCTCTTAGGCCCTCCACCTCTGCGTGGAGTCTGCTGAGGTGCTCAATGCCTTCTTTGCCTCAGTCTTTAGCAGTAGAACTAGTTGTTCCCTAGACACCCAGCCCCTTGAGCTGGAAAACAGGGCTGGGGTAGAATAAAACTGTCACAATCCAAGAGGAAATAGTCAGTCACCTGCTACACCACTTCAGCATACACAAGTCTATTGGGCCAGATGGGTTACACCCAAGAGTACAGAAGGAGCTGGCAGATGTGCTCTCCAAACATGTTTTCATCACTTACCAGAAGTCCTGGCTAACTGGGGATGTTCCAGTGGACTGGAGGGTAGCGAATGTGACTCCCATCTAAGAGATAGGCCAAAAGGAGGATCTGGGGAACTACAGACCTGTCAGTCTGACCTCTGTGCCAGGGGAAATCATGGAGCAGATCATCTTGAGTGCCATCACACATTATATACTGGGCAACCAGGCGATCAGGCCCAGTCAGCATGGGTCTATGAAAGACAGGTCCTGTTTGACGAACCTGATCTCCTTCTATGACAAGATGAGCCATCAAGTGGATGAGAGAAAGACTGTGGATGTTGTCTGCCTGGGCTTCTGTAAAGCCTTTGACACTCTTTCTCACATCATCCTCATCAAAAACTGTCTGCCCTAGGCCTGGATTGGCATGTGCTCTGCTGGGTAAAAAACTGGCTGGATGTGCCGGATGAAAGAGTGGAATATCTAGATGACATTCTATGCTTCTATCCTAAGTAATTATAGTAGTTTTAGTAAAGCTATCTTACCTGTTTGATCCACTGACAGTAAAATTTAAATCCTTAAATCAAAGAGAACTATAAAATGAGTTGCAAAAGAAATTTCCAATTGTGTGATAGAAATGTGCACCCAACTTTTCTTCTGAATTAGTAAAAAAAAAGAAGTTCCTGTAAGCTTTAAGATTTCCATTGCCACGGGTTGATTATCTATTTCTAAGATAATTTTCTCCCTCTTCCTCCATTTGTATTTTGTTTGTTTGTTTTAACATCCAGTTTTGCTATCTACCTCACACCCAAATAACAAACACTACTGCATTAAATACCTTTAAGTCCCTGACACGAGACAACACTCGGCAGCCACTTTTGCTAAGCAAAAACATATGGCTCAAATTGACTGCCAAAAATAGTATACCATTCCTGCTATAAAACTGCTAGCTGGAAAAAAAAGAAACGCAATTTCAAATATCCCAGTGTCAGGCCAAAATTATATGAATTCGGTAGATTCTCTGAACTCAGAGAAATTAACTGGACCTATTTAAACCATACACCATACAGTTATTTACAACCACACCTGAATTACACTGAACACATAAAAGTGGCTGTGTACATAGAAATAAATAAATAAATATTTTTGCATAACATCCTCGACTTGGAATGTTATTTCAGTACAGAATGAAGTCCTTATTCACTTGTTCACAAAAAATGCTTACTGGGCACAACACTCAAATACTATTACAAACATGAGAAATTAAAAGCTCTAAATTGTGATGAAATGCCAAAATACAGTAGGAGGTCTCAGACTGATAAACGGTGATGTATAAAATACACCAGCTGAACACAATGGGATAAAAGTTGTTAAATGTTTTAGATATTGTTCAAGCAACTTTGCTTCTGTTTTGTTAGGCTTTTTAAAATCAAAACTAGTCAGAGCCAAATCATGTAGATATTATAGATATGCACACCAAATAGTGAAGACCATGTAGAACTACGCTGTGAAATTAATTTACTTATTTTTTACTGAATTTTCTTGCTATTCTACCAATTTTCTGCCATTCTGTTTTGTTGGATTTACCTTTACTATACTTCAACTCCGAGGAAGATGATACGATTTCTGTCTCTCTGTTAGATCTAGGTCCATAGCTGTTATAAAGATAGCTGTTTCGAGGCCTACAGGCCTATAATTCTGAGGTATATTTCACTTAGAAATCTAAGAAACTGTATTTTTTTTTTTATTAAAGACTACGATGGATATATAAAGTAATTTCAAAATTAAAAAGGAGACCTCATTATCTGAAGTTTTATCTTACCAACATGATAGATCAAAATATCTCAGATATCATAATAAAAAGACTGTTTATTTAGTTCAGGTCATAATTCCCCTGGAAGAGCCTGTTTCCAGTGGCACATCTATGTACTGAAGCCAAACATTTTGTGGGCATGTATCATTTCATGATTTACTTTGACAAACACATAAATTAAAATGTGAAATAACACCTGAATTGATGATGATAGGATAAATTAGTTCCTTCTTGCTGAAATGAAAGCTTATTTAAAACAATTTTTAAGTTAAAATGTCCTTTTCTTTCTTCTCAGATCAAAATAAACTTTTTTTTTTTTTCTCCCCAAAGCAGAGGCTCAGAATTTTCATTATAACAAGACATAAAGTTTACATTTCTGAACAGGCAGAATAATAACTCTGTGTTTCATTACTTGTAATTCTCTATACACGGCTATTTTCTGCCCTATGTTGGAAAAGCTGAAGCTTAGTGAGAGGCAGCAAGTACAGGCTGCATCTGACTTTCAGGAATGGGTCACACTAATACCATGATGTATCTGCACAGCACAGTTCCACAAATTCTCTTGCTAAAATCCCATTGTGCACACCTTACATACATGGGTGGAAGATAAAAAAGCACCATAATTTCTGTGAGGCACACTTGGCACAGTGAAGTCTGAAACAGCAGAATCTGTCTTAACATTGTTTGCTTCTAAACACTGATTGTAGTTCTTTCTGAAGAAAATGTGGTAGGCCAGTATTAAGTTGCTATTTTGGGCTGTGTTCTGGGTTTCCATTGTTCCTGTTGTCAGGAGGAATGATGCTTGAAGAACAACATAGTCTGCTATGCGATTTGCTCGTTTTCAAAACCTATTCTGAGGCCTGAAAGAAGAGGCAGGCTATTTCTCATGACAAAAAAAGAAAAACATGTTCTGCATTCTGACTATGAATATTCCCAGAGGAAGATCCATCTCAATTTCACAAACACCTCAACAATTCTCAAGATTTCCTTTCTTTCTGTCTGTCTTTCTGACAAAACAGGCACACAGCTGCAGCAAAACACTCCCTGTGCCAGTGCATTTGTCAATTAGTTCGAAGGAAATCGCCCAGCACACAAGGCTGAGCTTACAATCAGACAGGAAATTATGGTCTATTATGCAATTTTATTCTTGTCTGTGATTGACTGCACATCAAAGGGCCACTCAGTGGCAGCCACTGATACTTGTTAAGGTAAAAATAGTTCTGTAAAAGCAGATGGTGGAAGCAAGACACCACTAGATCAGAAATACTTATAATTTATATAAAGCTTTTAGAAATAAACTGTAAGGATTTTAAAACATAGCATTCCTTTGCAGTATATTGACATTACAAACTCTACAGTGTTTACAGATACAGTGGAAGTCTACCAAGTTCTCCTCATCACAGTTCTACCTCCCTCCCTATTTAGAGTGGTCTGGATGGCAGCAGCTTTATATCTGTAAATATGTAAAATTCTTGTAGCATATATTCCAGACATAGGCTCTATCAGTATATGAAGTTATAAATATGAGTAATTCTCTATGCAAATAAACTCAATGAACTCTTTGGAGTTTTGTAATATTTAGGGATAAAATGAACATGACATATATACTTACGTCAATATGTCCATCTTAGTAATACATTTTTCAACTACATAAAAACCTGATTACTTAGAGAAAATTAACCGTGTCATCTTAGGCAAGTGAAAAATGTGAAGAAAAAAAAAAAAAAGAATATCAGACCAAGATTCATTTTTTTAAAAAGCCAGAAAATGTTTTAAGCCAATCCTCCAACTAAACCCACACCTCTGGAATGGCAGGTATGAGCTCTGAACAGCGACTGAAATTATAAATGAAATACTGTCGCAAGCCGAAGAGCCAAAAAAAAAAAAATAGAAATACGTCCTTTAGTTAGATATTTTGAAATGTATATAGAGAAACTTAGCAGTAAAATAAAATTAATTCAAGAAGAATAAGAAATATGCACAAAATTTGGTCTTTAATACGGGGTGCATCAAGCACTAGGTACAAATGTTACAGTGTTCTTGGAATCCTCTTTTTAGAAAAGTAAAATATGGGTGTATTTCTTCTTATAAATTATTATGCTACACATAAAAAAGTGTTTTTCTTTAGTTCGTCTTTCCTCCAAAGATTTAATCATAAATGATACAGTTGGATCACAACTGAATAGTTACTAATTCTCAAAATAATAAAAATTCTCATTATGGAAAAAGGAAGTTATATTTCATAGAATCATAGAATGTCTTAGGCTGGAAGGGACCTCAGGGATCATCTAATCCAACTTCCCTGCCATAGGCAGGGATGCCTCTCAACCAGACTAGGTTGCTCAAGGCCTCATCCAACCTAGCCTTTAACACCTCTACAACCGCTCTGGGCAATCTATTCCAGAGTCTCACCATCCTCACACTGAAGAACTTTTTCCTAAGATCCAATTTAAATCTATCTTCCCTCAGTTTAAAATCATTTCCCCTCATCCTACCTCTGGACACTCTTGTGAAGAGTTCCTCTCCAGCCTTCCTGTAGGATCCCTTCAGGTGTTGGAAGCCAGCTGTAAGGTCCCTCCGGAACCTTCTCAGGGTTGAACAATCCTAGCTCCCTCAGCCTATCCTTGTAGCAGAGGTGCTCCAGCCCCTGAATCATCCCTGTGTCCCTCCTCTCACTCATCTGAAGAGATCTATGTCCCTTTTATGGTGGAGACACCAGAACTGGATGCAAATTTGTAAAAATGTGTACAAAAGACTTGGAGACATTATTTACTTGTCTTACAATATACAGTGTTAATTACAAACCCGCAAATATTTATTGACAGAGAAATTAAAACCTTATTCTCTTAAAAAAAATTCCAGAAGACATAGCACATGCCTCATGATTCCCAAAGAATTAACATAGGTCACTTTAAAAGGGGGAATTCTTTAAATTTGCTAGAAGACCCATTATTTATCCCATGAGAGACCTTTTTTGCATGATTAATGCAACTGAAACAGAAACATCAATTAACAGTTATAATTTTAATGAAACTGTTTCATTTCCATGATAAGTAACATCTGTAAGGGTATTATTTAAAACAAGCAGAAAAACCCATAAGTGTATTAAATCAGATTAACAAGGGAATGTTACCTTCCCCAGAATCCAGCTCTTCTGAAGACAGCTGTTTTATGTGCTTTTCACTTCTAAGCCTCACTGGCCTTGAAAGAGTTTGGAAGAATTTCTAAAATCCTAAAAGTTTCTGGCTTTCACAAGCTGCAGGCATTAGACCTTGGCTACCCTGAATCTTCAATAGTGGTGTTCTGGCCTGTCCATGAAATACTGTTTAGCCCTTTCACTGCAAAAATAGCCAGGACTGATGCAGAAATTGATGTCTTCTAAACAGAAGGGAGCACCAAATAGTATGATTTAACAAAGTGATAATCCTTAGCTTTAAACACCAGGAAGACTCAGGAGACCTCAGAAGCCTGATGTCTGTATCCAGACAACATTCACCAGATAATTACTGAGTGACTCATAAAAGATTACTTGAAAAATATATCAAATAAATTTCATTGCATAACAGAGCAATGCAAAAGGGAGACAAAGGGAATCATGAAACTAAGATACTAAAGACTGGAAACAGAAAGGAAACAGATCAGAGGAGGAAGAAAAGGCTTCTCTGGTATTAGGGAGTCAGTGTCATGGTCTGGGGAATAAAACTGAGTGGTCTCTATTCTCTACTGTAGCACAGTTAACTCATGAAGCAGCATCAAAAAAATCACACAACAATCACAGAATATCCTAGACTGGAAAAGACCTTTTGGATCATTGAGTCCAGTCGTTAACCTAACACTGACAAGTCCTCGTATTCCTAAGCACTACATTTTAAATACCTCCAGGGATGGGGACTCCACCACTGCCCTGGGCAAGCCGTTCCAGTGCCTGATAACATGTTCAATAAAGAAATTCTTCCTAAAATCCAGTCTAAGCTTTCCTTGGCACAGCTTCTGGCCATATCCTCTTCTTCCATCATTTGTTGCTTGGGAGAACAGACCCACATCTACAAGGGAGCAATAAAGAGACGGTAGGCCAAATATACTATGTCCAACTTGGATTCTTCTAATATTGCTCAGGAAGTGTAACTTTCTATCAGAAAGTGTCACCCCCTTACATGACTTTTATCTGGAAGAGTAAAATATATAGATATATTTGTAACTAAATAGTAACTGAAACAAAACACAGAATTAAACCTAGATCTAGAAACTACTCAAAAGAGCAGGCACAACAACTTAAACAAAAAAAAGAACAGAGCTTTACAGCAATGTAACAGCATTTTGCAAAACTGTCCTTCAATAGATTTGCATCGACGCAAACTGAGATTCAGTGATGATTTGGTGAAGGTCTTAACAAGAAAAGACTCAGAAAACTGCATTAAAAAATGAAAACCAACAGCAAGCAATCTCTTTTTCAAAAGAGAGTTGCTATGTCTTTAGTGAGCACACACTTTGCGTGCCCATTCACTACCTGAGCCAGTGCAAGCTTCAAGAAAAAAAAAACAGTCTGGGCCCAAGAGCAAAGCTGACCACATTCCGACCTCTGCTCCCTAGCAACATTGGTACTGCTTGGACAGCACTCCCAAAAATGCAAGAGTTTATATGAAACTCATTAGAAATGCTAAAACACAGGGGTAAGATTATCTACTATCTCCTTGAGGAGTGACTTGTCATATACACTACCTATAGGCACACACTACCTATATATACATGCATTATACAGAGATATACACAAATCACACACACACTGTGCATGTATGTATATGGTCGTATAAAGTCCTATAGGTATATTATGGCCATCTGGATGAGAGTACAGAATTTTGAATTGCCTGTGTTTAAGGCTGCAGGCAAGCCCATGTGAAACACAGAGCAGGATTAGCCACCTTCCCCCCACCCTCCTCCAAGGATACAAAGTGGAATAAGGAAAAAAAAACCCAAAACCTCACCCAAGCCTGGAAGTACTGGACTATAAGAAATTTCATGAATAACAGCAGAAAAACAGAAAAGGAATATTAGGGGAAGAAGGATACAGAACTTTATACCAAACCTGCCCTCAGATGGCAATGGACCATGCAGCACATGTGGAGTGAGGCCCAGACACGCTGAGATGGTGTCACAGCTCCCAGAGCCCTCCCACACTCCCTGTCTCATTGTTATATGGAGCGTGGCAGGGATGGGGGAGCAAATAACAGCTGCCCTCTGACTCCTCAGAGTCCCAGGGTTACCACCTGTCCCCCCAACTCGGTCTGTGCACCCTTAAACCACAACAGGAATATTTTAGAATTTACATAAAAATATTTGGCTCCAATTTTAAATAATAATAAACAAGAAACCACAACTGCTTTCAAAATACATGTCTAGAGTTAGTAACAAGGACTTGTATGCAGACCAAAGCCATTGCTGGATCTTGTCTACAAGAATCACAGAACCACAGAATGTCAGGTGCTCGAAGGGACCTCGGAAGATCATCCAGTCCAACCCCCTGCCAGAACAAGATCACCTATACCAGAGGGGGTGCCGAAAGTAAAAGGTTGCACATGCAGGGAGCAGCAGGCAGGACAGTTGATCCTAAACTGACCAAGAAGGGATTCCAGCCCATAGACATCATATTCGGTAAAAAGGGATCATGAGAGTCAAGTTCTCAGCTCTGCTCTTTGACTTCCATCTTCTTCCTCACTTCTTTAATGGCTGGCATCCAAGGAGGACCCTGTCCATTCTGCCTTCTATCCCCAATCTGTGTGTTCCTGAATCTGGTGCCAGAATCCAGCTCCTGAACATAGCTCCCATCTGCCATGGGGACCAGTCTGGGACACTCTCCTGGTGCCTGCTCCACAGTGTTAGTGATAATGGTGACATAATTGCCATCAGGGGTTTTGGGTCGAATACTGGTTCTTTATATCACAGAATCATAGAATGGTAGGGGTTGGAAGGGACCTCTGGAGATCATCAAGTCCAACCCCCCAGCCAACACAGGAACACCCAGGTCAGGCCACACAGGAACAGATCCAGGTGGGTCTTGAAAGTCTCTAGAGAAGGAGACACCACAACCTTTCCAGGCAGCCTGTTCCAGGGCTCTGTCACTCTCACAGTGAAGAAAGTTTTCCTCATGTTGAGGTGGACTTTCCCAGGTTTCACCTTGCTACCATTACCTCTCATTCTGTCAGAGGGTACCACTGAAAAGAGACTGGCCCCTTCAACTTGACACCCACCCTTCAGATATTTGTACACATTAATAAAATCCCCTCCCGGTCTTCTCTTTTCCTGGCTAAACAGACCCAGGTCTCTCAGCCTTTTCTCCTAAGAGAGATGTTCTCATAAGAGAGAAATATATTTGTATATATTCCATTTTTATAATTATTATTTCCATTTCCACTAAAGCTGTTCTAGTTTCCTTTTCTAATTGCTAAGTCTCTCTCCCTTGTTCCCTTTCTCTTCCTCTCTGAGGAGGAAGGGGGTTTAACAGAGAACATCTGTTGTCTAGCAGGCTGCCCTGACCCTAAACCATGACAAAGTTACATACCAATAGGTACTTGTTAAAAAAATACTCTGAATATAGAACCTTACAGAATATTACTAATCCTGTCATTTTTATGAATAAATAGAAAATAATCCAAGTAATAGAATAATATTTAATATGCAGACTGAAAACATATTATGGACCTGTCAAAATAATTAGCATTCTGACAAACTGATTAATTTTCCCATGAAAATATTTTAGAAAACTTCAATGCATTAAGACTTGAGAAATATTCAATTTCTAGAAAATTAGTATGCAGCATTCTGAATTTTTCCAAGAACGGTCTCAGTGTTTTATTCTTACCTAGCTGAACTAAGGATACAGCTTGACTTGCTTGTAGAGGGAAGGGTTTCTTGCAAAAGTGTCACTAAGACTTCACTAAGGTGGAAAAGAGAGCAAATGTCTTCCCGTACGTGCTGAACCAGCATAGGCAGGGTACATACGCACCTCCGCCAAACACAGGGCATAAAAGCACTTCAGATACAGCAATGTGCTTGAGCTGGCTGCTCACTCCATATATTCCTTCTTGGACACTGGAGCTGCAGAGCGTCATGACAGTGAGCATATTATACAAACTGGGAATGAGAATGACATTGACATTGTGATTCAACTGTGTATTAAAATTGCTATGCTCTGCAAAGTATAATTTGTCCTGGCATTGTGATTTACATGTAATGTTGTGCTGCTCTGCTAAGTCAAAATTCCATTTAACATTATATAATTTAAAATAGGTACATTTGTAATTAAAAACTTTCAATATAAAACATATTTTTATTGAAATGTGACCCTGTGACCTTCGTTTGGTTCTGCAGTGGCATGGTGAGGGGGATTTCACCCTCCCCTGTCTCCTGACAGAAAAGGTGGTACTACAACAGGTCATTTTCAATGAATTATTTTCAGAATTGGAATTCATCAGGTTAACCATGGTCCTAACTGCAACAGGACTTGTTCTCCAAGTCGTGTTACTTTGTTCAACATGTCATATCAGAGTATGTTAAAGCACTCTAAGTAGGTTTTTATGCTGATGAATTGTTGGGAATCCTGATTAGGGAGAGGTAAATTTGCATTTCTTGCTTGAATAAATTTTATTGTCTTGCATTTGGTTTGTAAATTACAGAAGCATGCATTTGGTGACAAAATAGGCCCACTCAAGCAGGTGGATGCTCAACCAGCTCTCAGTCACTGTCATGACTCAGGGAGTAGCTGGAGTTTTTCTCAAGAAACTATTGTTTGCAGAAATAAATCACAGTAATACAAAAATAACATAGGGGACATGTCATGCTATCTTTTTCTTAATTTTATCTGCATATATAGTGCATTTGACGTATTAAAAATTAATTTTTCTAATAACCCCTTCTAGTTGTGGAATAAGTCATCTCATTATCTGCTGGCCTCTGGCACTTATCCAAATTCTTTTACAAAACCTTAAAACCTCTGCTGTGGAGAAGAAGCTAAATACAACAAATAAGCAGCAACTACAGAATTCTTAAAAAATAGATTTGTTTTGTGATAGGAAATTGTGAAGATTATTATAATCAGAAATATTCAAGTAACTTTAAAAATATTAAATAACTTAGGTTGTCAAAAGGGATTACAGATGTTTTCTTCAGCTGTCGTACCAAATCATTCCCAGCATTCTGAATATCTAAGGTCTAATGTATATCCTTGGGAAGGGGAATTGAAGCCTTACCATATACAAACCAACCAACTACATACTAAAAAATATCCCATTCTAGAATCTTCCCCAAATAAAAGTACATATTGTCCTTCTGATCATAACCTGCAGTGATAGTAACAGTATTTCAACACCAGATCCTCCCTGAAGGCTATCCCTAATATTTATTTTGTAGTCTTTCTCTGAAAATATATCCATACATTGGCCTCTGAGCAAGGTCAGTGTGAGGAAATATAGTACCTAGCAACATCCTTTGTCTACAATTTGAATTCCTATGTTTTGAAATATGTTTACTAATGCCTAGCATGAAAGAAGTGAAGCAAGTATGTACAAGGGAAAAGAAAAAGCTTAAGAAGCTCCACTGAGACCTCAAAATCTTGCCTAAGGGCAGAATCAATCTTTATGTTAACAGAAATGTTGGGGCAGCAATTGCCTCTGTCAGAACGATCATTCTCTCAGATCACAACAGAGTGACAGCAATCATTGTGAGTCTTCCCTTGGGCAATCTACATAAACGTTCAGACAACTTGTTCAGGCCTCACTCCTCACTATCTACTGACTGCTGCTAGAGAGCATTCTCAGCTGCCATTCAGCAAGAAGGGCAAGACCAGAACCTTGAGAGCAGTTCTCTCTTCTCAAAGCAGATCCAAATACGGGGGCATGAACTAATACTACCTTTTTTTTTAATATAAATTAAAACCTATCTGATCTTAAATAAATACAGTAATTGGATTTTCCAATCATTAATGTAGACTTTCATCAATATGGTGCAAGGCAGAACAAAGACTACATAATAAAGAAGTAAAAATAAACACCAAAAGCTCACATACTGTTGAGCTTCATCAAAATTACCACATCAAAGAATCTGACTTTAGTCACAAATATCATAGCTTCATTAATCAGCAGTTCAAGTACATAAATCTGCATTTTGGAAGATATAACTCCAGATGAAACTCTTCCAGAAGTTTAAGACGTAACATCCACATGTGTCATATATATAACTTAAAGAAAAAAAAGGAGACTGGGGGACTTTCAAACACTTTCACAATGTATGTATATCAAAAGTTCCTTGATACTGAAACTAATGTAATGCGTTTCCTTAAGAGTGGAGGAAGCATGGTTTAATACCCTAGAAAACAACATCCATGGGCTTTTAGGACTACACCTACCCTTACAAGAGAAACTCACAAAAACCTCTTGAGCCATGAACTATAAACAAAGAAAGAACAACTGAGGAGACCATAATCACTTTTAGAGTCCATTAAAAGATAAAATGCCATTCTAATTAACAGTATTCACAAACAGATCTTGAAAAGATTGTGCATACTTTTTTGAAAAGGATTATGTAAATAACATGTATTTGCAAAATTGTTAACTGTGCCAAGATTTCTGTTTATTCAATGGAGCAGTCTAGCAGGTCTATCCAGTAAAAAATGTTTTAAAAATTATCAAGCATGACAGTAGAGATTTAGCCAATAGCCAAGCTCTTAAGTATTTTCTTATAAATAATGCATACAATAATAATAATTTTTTAAAAAGTGAAAATAACATCTGACCAGAGAAATAATATGTATTTTCAGATGACTAGTGTACATACAGGACGTAGCTGATATATTTATTTTTTTTTATATGAGATGACTCTCGCAGGTAAACGCTGCATATTTTATGACTTTGAATTAGTGGAATGACACCACAGTTAAACTGAGATGAGCTTCTAATTTAACAGACATTTTTGAGAACTTTAAAAATCAACATGCATGCTCATTTGTCTTGAAAATTACTATCCTCGAATAGTGTAGAAACTAAGTTTTGTACTGAAATGTACAGTATTTCCTTACTGGATTTTTATCACTTAACCTATGTAAAAGTAAACCATCTAACCTAAATGAGTTCTCTAGATTCCCTCACAGATCCACAGTTTAGCCCTTGCAGAGCATCTGTCCCCCTAGCTATAGAAGGAACCTGGATTAATATGTTTGGCATGTGTAACAGCAATGCCCTTCTACTGATACAGTCTAATAATGTCATTGTGACATAATTTTAAGGACATGGGATGACTGTGGGCTGCTATAGGCAGATAAAGAGGAGATAGGCTTCAAGGCATAGAAGCTCTTCCTCAGGTGTGAAAAAAGATCTGTAATGTTCAAAGGAACGTGGAAGTTGACAGCGATGAATCTATTTTGATGACTTAGGACCACCTAAAAGGGGTGAGGTAGACATTGTAGCAAATTGTATTAGCAGTGGAAAGGTGGTTGGTGAAAGTGACAGCTGATGAGGTCTTAAGCAGTTGATTAGTTTTAGCCACATAAAACTTTAATCTTTTATCCATGAGAATATTTGATGCATTTAAACCATCACAGGCACAACATGTTACGTAACAGTCACCCAGGCTACATTTGTAGTCAATGGGAGATAAATGACTCTGTCAAAGTGATTCAATTTCTTCAATTTGAAAAACTGGGTTTAGATCAATTCTACCTTTGGTGTTTGCTGAAATACTGCCTACCATTACCCCGTCTGATTCATGCCTATTGATCCATTAAGGCTGGCCACAGATATCTCTCATACATCCTCCATAGAGGAAAGCAATATTTAAAAAATGGTTAGGAATTATACATACAAAGCATCTTCAGACTATGTGCCACGTTATAGCAATTGTCTCTGAACATTGCAACAGGGTCTCATTCCTTTTAATGCCCCAATGCATGAAAAGACAATGTTTGGCTTATTGTCACCTCATTAAATGCATCCTATACACATTAAGCAATGTGTGCTTAGATCTGCTGCATACACTATCACTCTATCTCCGGTTTACTTTGAGAAATATTGTCCCCAGCCTAAAAAACAACTTTAATAATCACATCTAAATAAATTGGATGCTACTTTCTTACTGTTCAATATAAGGTATAAGACATTTACAAAGCACAGGTTCAGTAGAAAGATAATCCTTCAATTAGCAGCACATCAATAAAATAAATTGATGACACTTGCTGACCTTTCTACAGACTTCTGCATTAACAGATCTCCAATTTTAATGTAAGCACTAGAAGGCATTCCATCAACAAATTAAATGTTCAGGGTTATATTTTTCCTAGTATTATCCCTCTTTGTTTCATTCCAGTGTAACCTGCTTTTTTAGGATAGCCCTTAGCTATCAGCATTTTTTCCCCACAAACCCACAATGATTTTCTCATAGTATAAATACCAGTTCCATGTAGCAGAGAAAGAACTGAAGCACAGGACAAAATCCCGTGAGTTACAAATGGTCCTTCAGAAAACCTGTCTGAACTCAGTGTGAACACAGAACTTCTGTGTCCCAGCTCACAGCTATACACACTGGACCATAATTTCTATTACTTATGTATTTATTATTGCTAATAATAATAATAATAAAAACATAACTGAAACCAAACCAGTAACAATGTTATAAAATGTGATTACTTATCCAATTAAAGTTACATGCTCAACAGTGAACCCGTGTTGGTACTCTTGAGGGTGATACTTCTTTGAAGGTGCAGTGCTTGTTTAGTCTCGGTATTATCATCTGTCCCACGATCATCCTGACTTAACACAAGTACACAGATGGTCTCTGGAGGCCATGCACCAGAGTCAGGCTACTCCCATTGCCCTTGAACCCCAATGTACAAAATGGACATGATCTTTTCACCAAAAAGAACTATGGGACTTCTACAGCATTGACAAGAAACATACCAAACCCACAGGATTAGGAAATACAAACATTCTCTGGCATATTTTTCAAAACCAGATATGCTTATATCATACTATCATCTAAACTACTACTTTGTGTGGTTTTATTGCTCACCTTACGGGTAACTATAATTCAGTGCTGCCTTAAACACTTTTTAAAAACAGCTATCTACAATTAAGTCTATCTCTTAGTAATCCTTTTGGCATTTCTTTAGATGAAGTGTGTTAAATAAATACAAATTTCTCATTACTAAATCAGTGGTGGTGTTTGCTGAAAAGAAATTAGAAAAATTCTAACTGGAGAAAAGCAATCTGCCTCTACACACAATAAAATAAATTCCTCCACTGCACTCCCCTGCTTTTTACTCCTCAATACTCCACCTTCCTCTGTATTTCCATGACAAATGCTTATGAGAAGAACTTTACTTAAATATAGAAATTCCTTCATGTTTATAAAGGCCTGAGTTTGACCTAAAAGATTTCAAATTAATAGATAGCTAAATGCATCTAGTGATATATCCTTGAGGATTGGACTAACTTAAGCAGATGTTAAATGGCCAAATCTGAAGCATGGTTCCAAGTAGTCTTTCAAGGCTTTGAACCTGCACTTTCTTATATGGGCAAAGTTATTTGAACATTTCAGTACCTTTGTTGTTGGCCATCTCCTTTCTCTGCTGGAAATACTATGCTTCTGTTTCATTCAGTATTTTTTTTTTCCTATAGTTTCTTGCCAAAATATATTATAATATAACCTTGCAATTATATGACAACTCCCCGATAAAACAAAAACTATTTGAGAAAGCTTTTGTCCTCTGGTTCAGTCTATGAAAAGCTGCTGTGACTGCAATGTAGACCCTTCAAAGAATACGTGTTGATCAGATAATACCTTAAACTAGAAGCGCACTTAGCTCAAAAGTGGAAACAAACCAATCAATGGGACTTTTCCCTTAAATGATTCTTTCATGTCATCCTGCACAGAGTATAGTCCTCTGGGAAGCTGGGACCTCTAATAATAGGAAAAGGCTACCACATGTTTATTTGGGTGTATAATGCCAGTGACTTGATTGCTGGAGGTTTAAGCAATGAAACTAGACTGTCTCTTACAGCAGAGAAAGGACAGAGGGAAAATTTATGCTATTCTTTAAGAGACTAGATATCATTTTGTGAGATGCCTATATTCTGGAGACCAGAATGTGCATAAGAGTAACTGATGCATGTTTATAATTATTATTAACAGATAGGTAGAGAAGAGCCTAGTTTGGAATGAGACATATTTCAGATTAGAAGGAAATAAAACATCTTCAGGAAAAGAGAAGACAGAAAAGCTAACAACATTCGTGTATTGAATAGTTAAAAGCAATCTCAACAACTCAAGTTCAGTTTAAATACCAATTAAAACACCTGAGCAGACCAAGATCACAAATCAGTGTGTTTCTACTCAGACACCAAAAAAAGATAAATGAAATGGAATGCTTGGCTCTAACTGATGATATTAACCAGACAAACATGCCTTGCACAATTGAAAGAAAATAGTCATCAAGAGACTTGTAATACCCAGAAATGAGTTATATTAAAATAGACTGCAAGATGTGCCTGTGAAGAACTGTTAATCAATGTTCAAGAAAGTCTTGAGACTAATAAAATTTCACTGAATGAAAATGCACCACAGAATTTCTACAGGTTGAAACCATGTGGCTAAAAAAAGAAAACCATAGTTTGAGAAGTACTCTATCATCCATCAGACTAACGCAGCAACAGTGACTGAATTTGTAAAATAGGTCATTGAGATGCAGAAGCAGAGAACATAAATGGCTGAATCGTCTTAGTGAACACAGTCTTATACCAGCAATGAGTGTGATGACTACATTTTTAGCTACCTCTAGTGACCACTTCCAATCCTGAATACACAAGACCCCTTCTGGCTGGAATACAAACTGTGATCATAATGCACTAAAATTAAACAAAAACAATGCTATACTATTACTTAATGAACATAAGAAATCCAAAGACATATAGGAAAACAAATTTAAAGAAAATTAGGAGGAAAAAAGGTGAAGCACTGGCATCAATGGAATGATTACAGACTCAGCTCAGTAAATGTATACTAGTTCTCACAAAAACTATAGCCGTATTTTGATCAAATAGTCAAAAAAGTTAAATGCCAAAATGGGTTATTTGGATTAATAACACACCTTTAAAACTTGGCTGTTTGTTCATATGTTGAAAACATTATGGAATGTGCTCGCAGTATCTCAAGTAGTTGTATCTAAAGCTAAAAATGCAGCCAAACAAGATTTTAAGAAACTACTTGCAAAAAAAAATATAAAATTCAACAAAAAATGATTTCAAATATATCTCAGGTGAGAAACCTGCTATAAAGTCTGTACTTTCATAGGATAATAAAAATGTAACAGAACCTCTCAAGAAAGTTATAGCTATTACAGAAGTAAACCCAGATTTTAGGGCAATTTACACCCCATGTTCATTAAGCAGAGACTCTTATGAAAAATAAATATCAGATAAAGAGAAATGCTCTTTCATGGATTATTGACTGATTTAAAAATATGAATCAAAAGATATAAATGAATAATCAGTTTTCATAATGCATGGAGATTACTAGTAGAATCCCACAGTATTTTGTGCTAGACCCTCTGTTGTGGTCATGATACTGATAAATGAACAGGAAGAGTTGAAAAGTAAGGTGACGAAGTTTGCTTATGACATATAATTGTCCAATATAAAACTATAACCAATTTATTAAAATCACAATATTGAGAGGTTTGTTGATAAGATGTTAATAAAACATGTAACACACACAGAAAATCTCTAAAGTAGATGTTATTATCCCTGAGGACAGAGATCACAGAATCACAGAATCATCTAGGTTGGAAAAGACCCATGAGATCATCGTGTCCAACCTTTCACCCTACTCTACAAGTGATGCTTTCACCCTACTCTACAAGTTCACCTCTAGACCATATCCCCCAACAGTACATCTAACTGATTCTTAAACACGTCCAGGGATGGCGACTCAACTACCTCCCTGGGCAGCCTATTCCAATATCCCACCACTCTTTCATTAAATAATTTTTACCTAGTGTCTAGTCTAAACCTACCTTGTTTCATCTTGAAATCATATGAAGTTACTTGAATCATATGTAGTTACTTGAATCATATGTAGTTACTTGAAAGCATCAAATTAATGGTAGTAAGAAGGCAAATTAAATGTAAGATTTA
>JANHFX010020753.1:0-12239 GCA_027560015.1 Chloroceryle amazona | reverse complement strand
CATTGGATAGCAGTTACAGGCACACATAGTAAGCTCTAAGCTAATTGGTTATATGCATCCGGGTACATGTTCTGTACGCACCTCTCTTGCAGTTAATACAGCTTGTTCATGTTCCACTCTTCTGCCTGATCGGTGCTAGGCTTCCCTCCTTTCTGCCCTTCACAGTGATCTTAAGAACACTCAGGACTCATGCTAACTTAGCCAGGGTTGTCCAGTCCTTAAAGGGCCATCGCATGTCCTTGTTCAACAAGGAATTCCCCTACAAATGACTGTAAAGAATACAACATAGCAGCATGAAACCCCATCCAAAGAGTTTAATGTCCCAGTATGACTAGATCACCTCCAATCTCTGGAAAACTAGAACACGAAAACATAAATCCAAGAACATGTATTGCTTATAAATCCAACAAAATCAGGAAACCAGCATGTAACTGGAGAGTAGCAAGTGCAACACGTATATTTAAGAAACTGATAAAAGAGATCATGGAAATTACATGCTACCTTAAAATTGAAAGGCTTTGGAAGAAATCTGAAAGCAAATTATAATTAAACCCATAAAGGTAAATAAAAGAATGAGATAAAAGGCAATATAAATATACAACATTGTAAAGCTCTGTGCCAAGCTGAATATGTATCTTTCTATGAAACAGGTTTTGTTTGGTGTGTTGGGTTTTTTTTCCTAAGAATGGAAAATTAAGATTTAATTGGTTTGGAGTTCACTGGAGCTAACACATAGCAATGAAAGTGTATTCCTCTCAACTTTTATTACTCTCTCTAATGTAAGATCTTAAAACCTAAAAAGGAGAAAACAATAAATTATGCTGGAATAATTCTACTATTATAGATCCATAAGGACTGGCTTTGAGATTAATAATTCTTTAATTCTTTGAGTTTGGCTTTATAGATATTGAAATTTGCTAATTTATACTTTCCAAAGTTGGAAGGCATCATCAGTGCAGCATACAATTAGAGAAGAACTGGATGATACAGAAATTTGAAACAAAAGAGATGAAATTTTGTATTATTTAACCATCAGAAGAAGATATTGCTATAAACTGGTGTCTTATTATGTAGGTACAGCCAGAATCCATGCAGTAATCAATCACAGAAAGGCAATGAGATCCTACAATTTGTTCAGTGAGCTATTTCAGTATATCAGTATATCAGCTATATCATCATGTCATTTTGGTGTCTGCAAGACATTTGAGGTTTTGTTAGCATCAAGTTTAAAGACATAAACATGCTGCACAACTTATGGGGAATCTTCTAAATAGTTCTTTTGGCAGGCTGCTCCCATGGAGTAGTTTAATCTTCTCAGGTGTAGTTACCTCTGCTACTTCACATATGAGAGCAAAATTGGTTTATCCATGTATCCCTGCAGTGGCAGGAACAGCAAACCCTTTGAGAGTATCTTGATTTTCTCATATGCCTATCATGGAATTTTTTATCAGTAATCCATTAATAAAATCCTGGTGTCACTATGTTCCATACTCCCAGATTTTTTTTAAAGATTTAGCACATAGTAGTATTGTTTGCATGTTACCAGCTTTTGTTTAACATAAGAAATACAATTTTACCAAATTATTTCAATACGCTTCCAATAACTTCAGATTGAGACATAACACACGTAACAGAAAGACAATTTCTACATAGTTGAGAATTCATCATACCTCTAAATAAGCTGCAAAAGTGTTTTGTTAACCTCATTGTAAAAACACGCACCTTAGTTTTAGCCTCATTTTGTCTAAGTTGAATCTGTCTAGCCTTAGTCTCCATGCATTCATCTTGTATGCCTGTTAGATTTAAAACCTCTTTAATATAATGTAACTTCTTTCCATGTTTGTACTCACAGACTATGTTCAAGTAATTCTTTTACTGTCTTTTTGACAATTGGATTTGTTGTCTTTAGCCTACCACCATAAAACAGGTTTCTCAGATGTTATATCACTCTTGAAGTTCTTTCTGAATCATCAATACTCTTGTCAAAATATGGACACCACAAATGGAAACAGAGTCGCAGTAAGGCTCTCATAAACATCTTATTTAGGTGTAATTGTAACTGATGGTCCTCTGCTTGTGTGCAAAATTACTTTTGCTCTATTAGTCACCATATCACACTGGACTTCATGTTCAATTGAACAGCAGCCTTTATGAGCTTTACATTTGACTGTTTTCCAAATGGCCATCCTGTAAAAGGGCTCAATCTTTATGGACATATGACCTTGCATTAATTTTTATTTAAACAGATCCTGGTCAGATTAACCCATGTTAAGGTACCATCCAGATCACCTTGTAGAAGTGATCCGCTGTACCTATGTAACTACTATACTTTTTCCCTTCACCAATCTCAGTGTTTGAAGATTTTATATACTATGATTTTATCTCCCATCATCACTAAAGCATAATCTAGTGAGCTCCTAAGTCCTACCAGTAGCTTTATGGTGGAACTGAAAGCACCTTTAACTCTTGATAAAATTCCAAATGAATCGTTCCTTTTTTCAAAGGAATACGTATTAATAATTTCCTTATTAATGTATGAGTCACTGGCCTAAAAAGTCACACAACTGAAGAACAACTCCCATGCTGGTAGCAGCATTCTTGCACCAGCAATAGGCAGTTCTACTAATGAGTTGATTGTGCTTTTAGTTGTGAGTTAGCAAGCTGCAGATCCCTAAAGACTATTTCTTCTGGAACTGTCTTTCCTTGAAATGAGTATTCTTAGCTTGAGGCTGAATTCCTTGCACATATGTAAGCATGCAGACTAGTCAGCTCAAGATTATACATTTTATTCAAAATCACATCCGTGGACCTTGCAAACTCTTTATATCTGTACTATCTTTGGCACCATTAGCTTAGAATTCAGACATTTCTTTTATCCACAGTGTTTGCTGACATAACTTTTTAAGAAGCACTATTTCTAGAATATTACTCCTTTCTACCTTTTACTACTCAGACTTTTAAATAAAAAAATATCTAATGCTCTTAAAGAGAGATTAAGGATGTCAAAATCACCCTGATCCAATGGTTCGAAGCCAAGAAAATCTTTTTATACTGCTAAAATACCAGAGGCACTGCACAAATGAGCATGAAAATGTTTAATCTAAATTGCTCTTAAATTCTGACTACTTAGCAAACTATTTTCAGCTTAAAATGAAAACATTTAGTGACACACTGGTAGAAAAATAAAAGAAAGATTTGCCCTGGATTTTTAACTGGTTTTGGAAAGGTCAAGAAAAATGCACTAACTGATGCTGTGAGACACTTTGGTGCTATCATCTTTGTGACCACGTATCCTGTCAGAATTCCATTTCTCTTCACTTTCTTTCTATTTCATTAGCCATAGTTGTATTTAAAGAAAACAGTAAAAACTTTTAATAGAATCTTTCACAAATGTTAGTGGTTTGTACTTGCGACTAGGGATTTGTTCTTGTCCTCATGGCCATCTGTAGCAAAGTGACCACTGACTTCTTTTGGTTTTGGTCCTTCCCTACAAAGTAACACAGAATTTTTGTCCTCTTGTATAGGGGCATAACTCAGTACGCTATCAAATAGGCTGGTTTGGTTCTTTATCCCGTCTGTGGCCCCTCCCAGCCGCCTGGACCAGCAGCTGCTTGTTCTAATTAACCTAAACCAAATCCAGGACGGAACACAAAGATTCTATAGGTTTGGAGCTGAGCTTCCTTGTTCTGTAATGTAATTCATTTAGAAATGAACTGTGCTTGAGGGACAGCATTAAGAAAGCTTATTCTTTGCAAGAAATATTGGAAGAGAGAACTCAACCTAAGTGTACTAATTTTGGAGAATACGCTTAAAAAGAAAAAAGACGTACTAATTGATATTTGACTGTCTACAGGTACTGTAGGTCAAAAGAAAATGTAGAATTATATTTTATCATATCTGAATGATAAATCATACCTGGTTAGGATATATCTTTTTCTCACTAGATTACAAGTAATGTATATAAATATGTGCTAAAATATTTTCAACCAACTAAACTCACCACTAAAAATATGAGGAGAGTCCAAACACATAGTCTTCAAAACAGAATGAATTTTTCCATTTAAAAGGGCTGTGACTCTTCTTTGATTTTAATTGCATTACATAGTTTCTGACAAATGACTTCCATGTCACTAAGGGACACACTGAAATAAAATCCAGCTATACATTTAGGTGCTTACAAATTCAGCTTTCATGACATCATAGATTAATTGAAATGTTTTGGTAATAATTTGAAGCTTTAAAGTATTCCTTTTCTGTTTTTACACTGTAATTGCTAGGGCTTTTGTTATTTTGTGAAAAGCCTATTCTGTATTTGCTTTCATGAAGTTAGCAATAAAGCATAAGCACATACACAGTGACACAAAACCAGAATGTTTATTCTTGCTATGTTATATAGGACTTATCAGACTGTCATTATGTAAATCTCAAAGCAGCAGGAGAGATAGGCTTTGAATCCACCTTTTCTCAACATTTAGTCTCTTACTATGAACATTATTCCCCTTGTCCATCTGGAATACAGGAAATATAGAAAAAATAGTAAACCAGCTCTGGTTTCATTCAGCAAAATGATGGCACCAGATATTTACTTTTAAGTGCATGGTGATAATATACTAAATTGTAAATTACAATGCAGATTGAAGAGACAGTAGAGGGTACTCTATTTACAGATGCAGATTTTTAGCTGTAAATCTGCAATGGGGCTGAGCCCTATTTTTTTTTTTTTATTTATTTATTTTTTTTTGGCTGCTTTTCAGGTGCACTTGGATGCACACAAATGATACAAAAAAAGAAAAAAAAAAATCATAGTAGTCATTTCTGTGCTTGAAGTTTTGAGAAAGCAGAAATAAGGATACCAGTATTTTATATACATTTTATTCTAGCTATTTCAACTATTTTCTCAATCCAGTGAAAATCTGAAGCAATTGATTCTTAAAATATAAGTCAATAAGGGAGGACTTTTGTGAGATTACTTATAAAGATTTCTAGCCCACATTCTTGTAATCCAAGGTTATTACTTGTATCATCATACTAACAGGTTTATCTTAATAAGAAATGTTTTGTGCTAAAAGAATTTATGGTTTTATACTCAATTACAGTTTTATGTTGGAAGTATTAGGTAGGCAATAAAAAGGGCCTACCTTACATCTAATATTTATTTTTCAAATCCCAAGTCATGAAGTTTTTCCTTGGAGATGTAGTTCTCTTGTTCTTTTTAAGCAAACAATTTGTATTAAATTCTGCTTATCTCAAAACTTAACCAATTTCAGATGGGAAAATGGTATGTTATAAATTACATAACTCCTTTAGAATGATACTTTCCCTAGATGACTCCATTTAGAACTGGTTTCCCATTACTTGAAGCACTGTATAATCATAAAAGGAAAACGTCTCTGCCATAAGCAGTTCACAGTCTAAAGTCAACGGAACATAAAACAGGGAAAAGGGAAAATCCAAGACTCTGTGCATGCCAGCAGATCTCACTTGGGAAAAAGTATCACTTTCTTTCTAGGCAAAATAAACACTTCAGCATCCAACCATAAATTTAATAAATTACACAAAAATTATAAACAAACATCTGAAAGATCCCCATATCTGAATTTCAAGTAAGTGACTGCACATCTTTCTTTCCCTACCCTTGCTGATAAAGTACTGTACATGCAATTATCACAGATGAATAATGTGAGACAAAGCTCAGTGATCACAGTCTACTGCAGATTAAAAAAATAAACCTCAATAATTATGTTCATTAACATGATGGGTAGTTAGAGTCCAGTAAAAGCTCTAAATATCCTTTTGTGATTTCAATTAAGTTGATACTAAGAAGGATACCTAAGGACAAATTTCAATGTTAGCTTTCACTTCTGCACAGCACGCTGAAATACTCTAATGCAAAGATCCCTATTCTTTATTTCAAGTGATAATCTCTGCATCACCTATTTTAACTGCATCACCTATTTTAACTGCATCACCTAATATTTTAACTTTTTTGGCTAATCTGTAGGAATCACAGAAGAGAATCTACTACTGATCATTAGGTAGATTGTAATTTTACCATCTTTTGGGTTTTGTCCAAAGTATTCATTAAGAGAAAACAGAATCTTTCAGTTCTGTGACACTGGTCACTAAGCCTTGAAAGACAGCCCAGTGAAACCTGAAGCCTGAAATGGGAACATTTAGTGGAAGAGAGTAACTCAATCATTTGTAACTCATGAGTAAATTATACTGCTTGGATTCTTTAAAGGTGTAGCTAGTAACCAGGCTGGATTAATATAACAGCAAAGAAAAATATACCTAGAAAAAACAGCTTATTTAAATGCTAACAGTGCTACAACCTCATGATTCTTTTATGTCCTTATTCATTATGGGATGCTGTTTCATGAAGAACTATAGGATATATTCTCATGGCTACAATCACATTCTGGGTGGGAGAAAATCTTCAGTGTTCAAAAAGACCAAAATTCAAAAGCTCATTAAATCAAACATGCATCAGGCTGCAAATGTATTAAGTTACAGACATATTTTTAAACCATGGGAAGATATTAATAAACAAATCCATTGTAGGAAGTATTATTCTTTAGCCAAGAGGCCAGTATTAAAATATGGGAATGACTATTTTATGTGTTTCAAACATATTTGCCAGTCCTATATTTATACATATATATTTTTATATATATATTTATGCTAGTTTGTTTTTCTCCCCACCTTGATTCATTTCTGTAATATAAAGCACCATTTTGCACCAACATTTTTAGGAAATTGTATGGGGGAATCTGTACAGTCTTGAAAACATGACCTGGACACCAGCAAGTGATGTTAGAATAAAATAAGTGTAGCCAGTGTGTGAGAACACATTTTCCAAACTGTCTTCTGCTGAGACAATGTTTGCCCTGAACCTGATAATGCTTAGAGGAAATTAAGATGACATTTTGCTTAAGGTGAACACCAGCTGGATTAGTAGCCAACGCTTACCAAGACATTAAAAGGGGGAGTGAGTCTGGAAGGATGAATAAAAAAAGCACAAAAATATCTGACTGGGTGGAGACCCTGATAGCAGCAGCAGCAGCAGCCATACAGACAGGGTTTGGTATTCCCAGAAGTTGCCCCACTGGCATTGCAACATCCACTCAGGCCTGACAGAGCATCATCCCTGTCAAACACAATCTGAACTGGGCCCTCCAGTGAGAGGGCTGACAGTATGGGGTGCAAGGAGAGACTCTGGGGGGGGTTCTAACCAGCATGCTGATTAGCAGATGGTAGGGAGCAGCGTGGGCACACAGGGGGTGCGTGTAAATGCAGGAACTGGCATTCCCAGAAAAGGAGGTGCTTGTAAGCTGAGCTCTCTGGGCCAGCAGGCTGCATGCATCCAGCTGCATGAAGTGGTTGTGTGTGGTGAGGTGGAACGGAGAACAAGTAGAGAAGGGTGCTTTGCAAATTTTAGGAATATGTTTACAGTCTCTAGTTGTCTCATACAGTAGTTTTATCTTTTGTACTGCTTACATTGATCCTGCAAGTATAGTTCACTGACTGCCAGTTAATTACATTTTGTTAATAAATCCATAAAACTCTTCAATCCTGATTCGATTTAAAGTACGCATTCAGCCGTTGTTCCCTTCAATGAGGCTATTCCATTTCACTGTAATTCCTATGAAAGCAGACATAACCTGTTGTAAAAAAGTTGAGTACCTGCCTTTCTTACTAAATCATAGCTCACTTCTGAAATGGACGTGAGCATCAGGGCCAGACGGTGCAATGCATCACTATCTGCACCATGGTAGATCGCTAAGAAATGGGGAGAGGTATTGTGGGAAGTTTTCTGAAGGTGAAAGAACAATCCTGTCTAGCCTGTAAGCATGCAGATAGAAATAAATCATCGTCTGTGCCCAGTAACAATGTGTTCTGCAGGAAGTCCTGCCCACATAACAGAGAGAGGGTCACTGCTAGCTTTGCTTAGCTGCACAGGTGGTGTTAAGGAAAATTTTATCTAGGGCACGCTGTTCACTTGACTTGAATCAACCTTCAAAATTGCCACTTGTAAAGGAAGCTTTGCATAGAAGTTTATGCAAGTTTAAATATGCTTTCCTCATATCAAACTCTTTTATTTCTCTATATTACTGTTCTTCTGAATTCACAGCTGCTTAGGACAGGTATAAATTACATATAAATAGAGTGTGCAAAGTGTGAATTCATTGTGAATGGAAAATACATAACCATAATACCAAATCTGTATTTATGTATGTTCTTTTTAGTATACTTGTGTGTCACTAATAGAATTAAGAATTTCTACAAACTACACTGACAATAATGTAGTTTATGGGACAACTACACACAGTTTGTGTGCCTGGGACTTCAGTTATCTCTAATATTTGCAGAGGTAAAGGAAAAAAAGTTTTAATCCTTTATTGTAATCAAATATATATTTTAAAATGCATACTATTTAAAAATACAGCTAAGCCTCTCCTGTGGCCATGCACCTGAGCTGTTCACCAGGAAAATTGGAAAAATTAAGTGATAGCAGGTTGTTCCTTTTTTCAGCAGGAGACTACCAGCAAAGATCATGCTCCTGAGGAATCTCTTCCTTTGCCTCTCAGGAAAGATCTGCTTCACAGCAGAAAATGAATAAAAGTGAGCACTGCCCTTGAGCAGTTCACCAGAGATCCCAGTACAGAGTTTGGCAGTTTGTGAAAGGCTGTTGCAATGAGATAGAACTAATCTGTTTTCCATAGCCATGGGGTATAAACCAGGGTGTAAAGGAGCATAATTATAATAAGAAAGATGCAGGTTAGACATTAGGTAAAGCTAACAGATACGGCAAAGGTAGAGGAGCACTACTGGAATATATAATCTCAGGTGACTGTGGAATCTCAATCAAGAGATTAAAAAGACATCAATGAAGAAATGCATTTGTAAAGTTAAGACAGACAGAGTAGGTTTTTCCCTTTTGGGAGTTAGGTGACATGCTGAAGTCTCTTTCAGCTCTGTTTTTTTATGGTGGATCATCTCCTGATCCTTACTTTGGAGCAGACAATGCTTAGGTGATGAGCAATCACACTGTCTGGGTTTCCTTCAGGAAAAAAGAGAGTTCCAGTGCTAGAAGCTTGCTGATAATGCATCCATCTGAGAAGTTTTTTTATTTGAATATTCATAAAAAAGATTTGTATTCATTCGTATTCATATACACATATAGTGCTCTGTGTACATAAACACATTCAAATGAGAACAAAAAAGGAAAATCTCATACTCCTTTACTGGTACTCAGAGAAAATAGTCAGTAATCAAAACAAACAAAAAGAGTGGAAAGAAAACTCCCCTTGAAGAGATACATGTAAAGAAAATTACATTTTCAGATGTTGTCGATGTAGCAATAAAGAGAATATAAAAGCATCCATTAAATAAACTCTACCTAAAATCCCTGATTCAGCCTTCCACATGCACTTAAAGGTTGTCTGTTGGCTACACAAAAGTGTGACATGGTGACATGAAAGCACCTACCTGTTCTGGAAGTGTTGAGTTTAGCACTTTTAACACTAGAATTACTAAAATCAGTTTCAACTGTCCGAAGTACATTAATAAAGCATTATTTTCCTAGTTCACCTGATAAAAACAAATGTATACATACGGTGCATAAAATAAATGCAGATGTTATAAATGGAAGAATCAAGTTTTACATCAAGATGAAAAAAGTTATCATAAAGTTAAAAGAAAATGGACAAGATCAAACAGCACACATCTGAAGCTCTCCTTCATAATATAGCTAGACTCTGCCATTAAAACTGCATGTGCCTTGCTGACTCCATCAGGCATGGAATGCATCACAAACCATGATCTGGACAGACAGCTACATTATCACTTGCGTATTTGGATTAGACTAAAACCTAGTCAATGATTGTATATGGTTGTCTATATTTGACTGACACTTTAAAGATTACAGGAAAACCGAATGGAGTTAATTTGTTCTTTGAACCACAAAGAAATGAGCCTTAGAATCAGACAAGGTGTTAGGATTCCTGACACTGTACAATGCTGAAGCTTGCAAGTATTTTCTGGTTTTAATATACCTGTCAATAGTGAGCTACTAGCTAGGATGTAAAAGCCTAGATCATAGCTGGCATTTCTTGCCATTCACAGCCAGCTACATCCTGGCTCTCCAGTATACGATATTGTCAGCCTTCTGGTGTTTGCAGTTCTGGCTTTAAGTCCTGAATCCCACAGGATTCACAATCTCCAGCTTCATAGGCTAGAGTAGCTTGTGTACAAGCTTCCTTACTTCATACATCCTGATGGATTTGCACCTGCAGTTCCTTTCCTTGGGAACTGTGATAAGGCACCTAAGTATTTTTTCCTCTAGTAGAGTAATATAACACAGCTAAAATAAAGCTATTTAGCTAAAAATAAAGGAAGGCATATCTTTTCTGGATCTCTGATGGGAGATTGCAATGTCTCTGGATTTTTTTTTACCTCAAACCAAATGTTTGGTTTGAGATTTGACCTTCTCCCTCAGATACATTTTGCATTTTCCATACAAAGTTACTGTATTCCTGCCATCTCAAACAGATGCACTATTCCAGGAGAAAACTATCAAACTCACTGATGGATCAAGTCAGTACTTCACAGCAAAGAGATCCAGCATTATTCTTCATATGTTTGGAAGTGACATACTGGCCATGTCTTAAGTCCTAGGGACATATTTCCTATCAGTATCATCAGTGGATTTACACTGGTATATAGCACTGTGGTATCCCAGTCGGGATGTACTATTCCTAAATAAGCACAGGTAGCTCCAAATCTGTCAGAAAAGAAGGAAACATGCTTCTTAGAAATACCATCTATCTTTGTGTCATAAGAAGTTTTTGCTCCCATTACTGTGCCCTTGGCCCTTTGATAGGATTTCCAGAAGCAGCAGAATGGTCAGCAGAAGGACACAGACCAACAGTTTCAAGCACAACATCCCAAAGACATCACAGATATGTACACAAAGCTCTATAAGCTGTATGTATCAGGAAAAGGAAACCTGGAACTCCAGGTTACCAGCCAAAAAGTCAGTGTAAGGGAAGACAACACAAAAAGACCAGACTGAACTGTGTGAGAGCTGTGGGACAGACATCCAGACCTGTCCACATGCCCTCAGAGGCACACTGGCTTTGCATGAGCTCTGCCATAGACATGACTGTGTGGGGCACTCTACCATTAGGACTTGTCCTCCCAGCTCAGCTGTTTTTCCACTCTTTTTATTTCACTTGCTATAGGGTTTTTTATGATAAACTCTCTAGCCTTTTAAAAACTGCAGGGTTTTGGGTTTTTTTTAATGGAACAGAATATACATTCAATGTGACCTGTCACTCCCACCACCCTTTCTTCTGTCCAGATGGCACAAATAGCCAGGATTACTGACCCAACTTTTATAACAGAAGTCCCACCATCTGCTTCTCTGGTTCTTTCAAATGGCTTTATAGATGAACTTCCTTAAATTAAAAAAGTACCAGCTCATTAGCTTTGAATGTACAGGCAAGCTCAAGTAAGAACAGGAAAAGCACCTCATTCCTATTGTGGAGTGTGTATGGCACCCTCTGCTAAGAAGTGGTTTTACTCATGTAAGAACTCATATATTTCATGCTTTCATAGCATGTGAGATTTTTTTTTTTTCCCCACGATATGTAAACAACCTGTAGGCCAGTTAACAGATAGTTAGGACAACTGATATAGCCACTTCTTTACGTGCACTTCCGACAGTTGCAACTTCAAAACCTACTAAATGATAGAGAAAATCTAGGGGGAGATTATTTAAAATAGGTATTCATTCAATACATACTTCCATGTATTTTCAGCAGTGTAGAGTTTCTCTAAACCCACAAACTTTTCACCTCTAGTCAGGACAGAAGAAACATCATTTAGTTGTTTTTATACCTAGCAAGCTTTAGAGAAAAATAACTTATTTTCAAATAAAATTACATTTAATTTTTTTACATTATTAGAATCATAGAATTGTAGAAATATCTGGGTTGGAAGGGACCTCCAGAGGTCATTTAGTCCAACCCCCCTGCTGAGAGCAGGGACATCCTCAACTAGAGCAGGTTGCTCAGCTTCATCAAGGCTCATCTTGAACGTCTCCAGTGATGGGGACTCAACCACCTCCCTGGGCAACCTGTTCCAGTGCTCCACCACTCTTGGTAAAGAACTTCCTCCTTATTTCTAATCTAAATCCACTCCTTTCTAATTTAAAACCATTACCTCTCGTCCTTTCA
>JANHFX010020749.1:21055-33958 GCA_027560015.1 Chloroceryle amazona | reverse complement strand
TGTTGTGTTTTGTATTCCAAATACATTTAAAATTTTCCTCCTTCTCTGAAATGTTTCTTTGGGCTGATTATTTCCCCCCCACCCCCCCCCCCCCGCCACTACTACATATATTCCAAAGTAATTTTTAAAAGTGACTTTATAAAGGCAAGTTCCTGGGAAAATTCTTCCTTATGTGAATCTTTGAGAATGAATAAACTCCTGACTTTGTTTCCATTTGGGAAATCTAGATTTTGAAAATTACTATTTGATTATTACAAACTATTGCTTAAACCTGACCTGGAATCTTGGGACTTCATGCAGAACCCTGACTTTCTGTGTTTCCAGGGTTTTATTTGGCTGTTTTTTTCAGGTCTGTAGATGATTTATTTTTAAATTTATTTTTAATTTTTTAAAGTGTTCTTGAACCTTTCAGTTGCATTGTTTTTTTTAAGTGTCAGATGTAAACATCAGAAGTATCTAGCGTAATCTGGAGACAGACATGAAAATATTGTTCCATAATGTTTAATTTGCTTCCCATTATCTATCAAAGTCTGTATTTCTACAAATATGTGGTTTTTTTCACTGGTGTGCTACATATTGAAGTATCGGGAAGAAATGAATAAAATTAAAATCTCATGGCAAACATTTGAATAAACATGGCTAATATGAATTATAGGAGTTTACTGTGTTTTTAAAGTAGTACAGCTTGACCACTGTAAAAGGGTTTCTGAATATAGAAACCTACCAAATACCTGTTCATTAAAAAGCTCAATAGTGTATATTTCCAGTTATGCATCAGTAACTTCACTTAATAGAAATCTAACCCAGTAATAAATAGATGGCCTTGGAATGAGAAGATTAAATCTAAAATTATAGTTTGTAGTGACATTTATTAGGATTTTTATGAAGTTGAGAGCTCAGTTTAAAAAGAAGGGGATAGTTAAGTCAGGGGTAATTAAACAACTGGATTGCAGACTTATTGAAAAACAATGGATCTTACTCGGTCACAGCCTGTTCCTAAAGTAACAAACAAAAAGTACTCATGTAAGTGAGGACCGGGGCAAATAAGGACAAGTGAAATGTGAAGTATTTTTGCTTTGAGTTATTGTTGTTTCTAGGAGAATTCTGTAGTGTTCCTGGAGGTTCTTTCAGCTTTTTAATTTTAGTCTATGAATACAGATGGGGTGTTGTTTGTTTTTGTTGGATTTTTTTGATGATACACTGCAGTCTACATCCTGGGTTACATGTTAAATGTTCTCACGCCCCACACCCCATGCCTCTCCTGGACATAGTTGCAGTAGATCTTGTAAACAATTAGTAAACTTAGTTTGAAAGGGTGCTAATAAAGGAAATGAAAATGTTTTCATCAAAGCAGGATCGTGGCATGCATATCTTACTTAACACATTGAAAGCATGGGCTCATACAAGGCCATCGGGTACCTCCCTGCCTCTGTTTGTGTCAATGTGCTTATTCATCCCAGTGAGTTATGAAGAGGTAGATGCAGGTTTAGGTGAGGCTGTAATTTTACTATTGTTTCTTTTGGCAGCAGTCTTGGCTAACATGGCCCTTGTGTCACTATTTCACTTGTGCTTGTTTGAATGTTTATGTAGCTGCATGGTAACCAAGAACAGAAACTGCTTACCGTTGTAACTTTCTTTTTTGGGATACTGTTTTTAACAAGGTCCAGTTCATTGATCCAGTTTGTTTTGTTCCTGTTAACTGGTATGTCAAACCCCAGCACCACTGAAGAGGTGCTGTCTGGAAGGAACAAAGGGTGAGAGTTGTACAAGCCAGCACTGCATCAATGATAAGGCTTCTCAGAGGATGTCTTCACTGTAATTAAAAGCCTTTTTTATTTACAAGGAAGGTCTGGAATAAAAATGTTGCTAAATTTGGTTACATTATCAGCATCAAGTTAGGTCTGTTATCAGTACCTCACAGTAAAAGCCTGATCATACAATCACGTGTATTACTTCAGCTATTTGAAGCTTAAGCTATCTTCTGCAAAGTTAACCATTAATTGTTTGCGAGATTACAAAAGCCAGTCTAAACTTCCTTTAGTATAGGTGAACAGAAGCAAAAGTTTGATAGCTTGGCTACTTTGAAATGTTTTTGTTTCTTAATGGTTGCTACGATAAAACTTAGCCTTAGGTGAAATAAAAAGTTAATGGCTCAACCTTTTTGAATTTTGTATCGAGTCTTAGGACTTGTTTTCAGAAGAGTAACATACTCTTTATATGAGTTGACTTTTTACTAAGATATTAACATGGAATTTCCTCAGTGAGACCAGATATAGTCAGGGACTATCACTGTAACCTCATTTTCTTTATTTTGTAAAATATCAGTGTGACTTGCAATACTGAGTGAAGAGGTACAAAATAGGATGTTTCTGTACTTTTTTTTCATGAAAAAAAGTCCTCTTTTTTTTTTTTTCTGAAGTAGGAACAGCTTGAAGAGATGGTACAAAAGTCACAGCACTGCAATACTAGAAGTGAAATGCAAATGTGAAATAGATTTTTGTTCTTTTGAAAAGTTCTTAAAGGATAGATATGAACATCAGTTATCAATTGTGATCTTATATCTTGTATTCAAAATATATTTTCCCTTACCTCTTGGGAAATTCTGTTGGATTTAAAATCACTCTGCCCCTTCAATAGCAAGGATGTTTCTAAACCTTCTATTTAGGTACTTCACCAAGAAAATACAATTTATGGGACTGGAAAAGAAAACTAGGTTTTTCCTTTGGCTCTAACATTGAAATTAAACTTAGAAAACAAAAGCAATCAAAAATTTTATGTCCATTTCCCCTCAGTCTTGCCCTGAGGCTGGCAACCTATAAAGCAGAGTTTTAATGGGTTGCTGTAGTGGAAAGTATAATACAGATGCTTACTGACAATGAAGAAATCCAGAAATAAGTAGCAAAGTATCAAAATGTGGAGAAATGCAGTATATAGGCAGAAGTGATTAACTGTAAAATAGTTCTAGGCTTGAGTAGAAAACACTGGCCTGGCCAGGATGTAATGCAGTCGTACCAGTTCTTGCCCTGAACACAGCATTAACAGCCATTAAAATACATTCTGGTTTTATTTCTTTCATTAAAATACTTTCTGGTTTTATTTCTTTGTGTAGTCAAATTCTTTCCTCTGAGTTTCTCTGGAAGATCTGAAATATTAATTTGCACCTCATCTAAGCCTGAAGACAGAAGTTCTCTCTTTGCTGGTTTCCTTGAGGATCAACATAAATGGTGTTCTGCCAAGTTTCTTGAGACACGTTTACCATGCGATCGTAGAGCAAATATGAACATTTCTAGTATCCTCACAGAAAAGTGTAAGTTGGAAGGGACTTCTGGAGGCCATCCAGTCTGACCCTGTACTCAAGGGAAGCCAATTCCAAAGTTAGTTTAGGTTACTTAGGACTTTGTGTGGCGTTTCTGAAAATCTCTGATGGCAATTCCATAGCCTCCATTTGGCTCTCTGTTTCACTGCTTCACCATGTGCACTGGGAGAAATGTTTCACTTGGAGTTTTCCTTGGACCAGCCTGGGACCACTGCCTCTTACCCTGCATTTGTGCACCTCTGAAGGAAGGCCATTTTTGTCTTGCCTGTATTCATTTACCCTTCAGTGGTGAAGGATGGCGGTGAGATTCCATCACCATAGTGGCCTGTTTTACAGGAGATGGCACGCTGCCTTAGCTTCCTGCCTAAGGTGTGTGCTGCAGTGCTTGACTATCTTCATGTCCTTCTGCTTTGTCTCACTCTTTCTGATCTCTTTTGTACTGCAGGACCCCAGAGTGGACACAGTGTTGCAGTGATGGACTCTTAAGTGCCAGGTAGAGGGAGGGGTATAATCACTACCCCGATACTGCAAATATAGTGCGGTGTGCAGGCAGCCTTTGTCACAGCCAGGGCAGACTGGCAGGTCTTCAGCTTTCTGTCCACCAGCACAGGTATCGGCCCCAGTATGGTCACTAAACAATGTCATTTGTAACTGGTTGCAGTTAGACTTTGTAGGCCTGATGGTCCACCGAGTCTGCAGCTATCCAGCTTGGCTACAGAGCTGCTGTGGGAGACTGTGCTGTGTGTCTTGCTGAACTTGAGCTGACAGTGTCTGCTGATCTTCCCTCATGGACAGAGTCAGGTAGATCAGGGACAATTTGCTGTTGGTCAATTATATAACATTAAATGTAAGTTACATAACTGTAGTTTTGTCAAAGATAATGGCAAAAAGTCTTTTCACCCTTCGATACTGTTTCATGCACGCTATATAATAGTGAACTTTTTTTTTCTTACTATATTTCTGAACACTTTTTTGGATCTGTTAGGCTTTTATATTGTTACAGCAGTGAAACTGTGGCAACTGTAGAAAAGATGTGGAGATACAGTAGCAATGAACACATAGGAGGATAAGTTCCTGTTTATAGCTTTAGTATTTTAATTATAGATTCTGAACTTTTATACAGTAGTTTCCTTTTATTATGTTAGAAGCATGTAGATTTTTGTAGCCATATGCCCTTTAGTTGATTCCACATGCCTAAATTTAAGTCTACTTCTTTCTAGAAAGTATGTTCGCTGGTTTTATTCAACTAGCAGTTTTGTTGCTTGGCATGTGTATGCTAATAATTTTTGACTAGTTTTAAATTTTGTTCTAATTTGGAGGCAAATCATCTGGATATATTTAGAACTATTGGGGGAATGTTGAATTATGACTTAAAAAAATAAATTTCAACTTCCTGTTGTAATAAACAGGATAGTATTTTCTAAAAGAAGTCTGCCTGTGTTAGTATAGGCCTCTTCCACTTCCATGTTCTCAGTGAAGCAAGAGATGTGAGTAAACTTCCTTGCATTGTTTCCTACTATTATTCCCCACTAACTCTGTTCCACTAAGTGGCTGGGATTATTCCCCACTAATTCCCATTCCACTGACACTGTTTTCTGTCCTGTAATCCACTGATGTCTCCAAAGGACAGGAATCTCAGTTGAAAAGCCTGCCAATGTCGCTTTGTCAAAGATAATTTAGCTTTACTGCTCTTTTACCTATATCATAAACATTATATATGTAACGAGTGTACAGTTGTAGTACTTCAGAGGAATCGGTTGTGATACAGATGAAATCAGTCGCTTCTTTAGGAAACACACTATCATAGTGTTTCTCATCCTAAATGCTGCCACTTCCTATCTGTTGGGAGTGGGGTTTACAGTATAAAGGTCAAACTTTAACTGCATTTATAAAATGTGCATGATGCACTGCTCCTAATAAATGTTAGTCTCCCTCTAGAATACCCATGTAAGGAAAGACAAAAAGGGCGAGCTCCTCATAGCAGTAACAGCTTTTTGGTGCAGTCAGACTATGTTAACCACAAACATAACTGCATGCACATGCAGACTTCCATTGGTAAATAGGTCTTTCTTTGCTGGTGCTGCTTGCAGTCTGTTCTTACAAGTGCACTCTCTACTCATTTTCTGCAGACATTTAACTGTTACTTTGCACAGAAACCCACTCCACCGTTTATTCTGTAGCAGTCAATACAGTTGCATGTGCTTCTGGTGATCACCTTTGGTAATATTCTGTTGGCATCTTTTTACTTTTTAAGCTCAGTTCTCCCTTTCTTCTCAGTTTTTACCTTTACCTCTTGGTAGTGTTTCTTCACAGCTGTAGTGGCTGCCTTGGTATTATCTCTGTCTCTTGCAGTGGGCTTCAAGTTTCCTGTTCCAGGATGGCCTTGCTTGATACTATTTCATTTGAGTATTGTTCTATTCCAGGTTACACTTTACAGTAGCAAGGATATTTTCTTCTGTTCTGATCTCGTAATTGATGAGCTTCACTCCCTCTTCCTGTCTACAGCAGATTTTTGGGAAGGTTTGTGCTTGATGGCACCTGTTGGGGAGAAGGAACAAGGCAGTAGTGCATGCAGAAAGGAGTGTACAAGGCAGTCTGGTTGACTTGTGGCAGTGGTGGATCATCAGGTCTGTGGATAAACCTGACTGATAAAGCTCTTCCACAAAGCTGGTATGTGTCTTCAAGGTCTCGGTTTTAGAAATAATACCACTTAAAAAAAGACAGTTAAAAGATTTCCACGATGGCTACACCTGATGAGGCTTTGCTCAGAAGTGGTAAGGAAGTGTGATGATGCAAAAACACCTAATGCCTGTGTATTAGGTCCCTGAGGTAGGGTACACATTGTCATCCCAAGCTTTGTGTGTATCAGCTGAACTGCCTTGAGTGGAAGCCAATTGGGTGGATTTTATTTCCAGTTTTGGATGGAATTAGTAACAGAAGTGCAATTTTATCTGATCCTGGTAGTATTGTTTTCAGACCCAAATGAAGCCTGTGTTTCAGGGGGCAGTGCATGAACTGACAAACGCAGACACGTAGCGTAAAGTAAAGTCACATCCAGAAGTAGTTGCACAGGGTGCATGTTCCTTAATCTCATTTCCCAGCTTTATTGCTCAGTGAAGTAAAGGTTTGATAGTACTATCTCTCTGTGGTCTGCTGCTCTTCTGAGAGAACCTGTGAATCTGGTCATTTGGCAGTAATCGCTCCACTTACCAGATGAATTACAGCATTTCTTTTTATTGTCTGGGTGAACTGGTGATACCTGGAATGATTTCCGTCTCTAATATTAGTAGATATGTGAAATCTAGTTTGTGTATGGAAGAGGTGACACACTTGTATATGCAGTTATCTAAACATTAATTTTATATTACTCAGAGTGATTTTTTTTTTCTATTTTTAATTTGCTGCTAGTTCAGGAAGACTTTTAAAAATATGCTTCACTTACTTCATAATACTTTTTCTTAAATTTTCACTTCTGGGCTTCTGCTCTACAGGTTTATTGAGAAAGTGTCTTCTATTTAATATTTGTGTATCCTGCCTGCATCAACTCCAGAGTGCTACAGAATTATATTGCATCTTTGCGTGACAGATTATTTTTCCGTGCGGTATTTATTGAAAGGGATGCACTCTGAATTGTGTTGTGGAATTCTATTATACAGTGCACAGCATTGCTCTTGAAACATGTCTTAGTGAACAGTAAGCTGTTCAGTCAAATTTTATCTGAAATGGAAATAAGTAAAAGCTAAGAATAATCCACAGAATTGTTAAGAGTTGAAATAAATATGGTTGTCTACATTTCAACAAAACATCCCATCATGTTAAAGCAGATCTGGACTATGTAAGTGGTTCTGGGGGGGTGTTTTGACACAGATAATGCCTATCTGCTACTGACAATCTGTTTGCCTGGTGCTATTGGAAAGCAGCTACAGTTATCACTGGTAGAGCAGATGAAAATAAATGTTCTCAGGGCTCTTGTAACTAACTTGAGAGATGTGAGAGAGGTCAGATACCTTCCCTCAGGCAGATGTGGGCTGAGAAAACAGTTGCTGTACACAAAGTGATTATGGAGAGTTTTATAATTGTTATGCAGGAAATAATATTTAGATGATCATCAATCAGTTCAAAAAGTACCCAAACCTCAAAATTATTTTGAGATGATCTAGTACTAAGGGGGCTAGCTATTTTTTTTTACAAAGGTAAATGTAGTAATTAGACAAAATATTGGTAAACAATATTTTGAGAAGTAAAATCTGTTGGAATAAAGTATCCTGTAAAATAGGTGACGGAAGATACACTAGGTCTGCATATATTGTGGCATAAGTTCAGTGTGGTTCCCTGAACATGTGATTTTTTTTTTTTTCTGCATTGTAGGAAAAAAATATAGGGGTAACTAAATTGCAAATACGTTCAGTTGATATTTCTCAGATGGACTGACTTAGCTGCTATTTGATCCTTATCCAAAAGTCTGCGTTTGTAAAATACGGAGACCTTCTTCTTTGCTGTGCATTTTATAGGAAAGTCGATATCTGGGATGATCATTCTACTTGTAATAAAACTTGAGATTTATGAGAAATGTTATTTGAATATGGGCATAAATGAAATTATATGAAAAATAAGAAATCAGTCTAAGGTAATTTATCTATTGGTACACAGCACAGAAGCACAGGAAATGGAATAGCCCTGTAAATGCACCAGTTTATTCTTATCGGCCAAAGATAACTACTTCAAGTAAATTTTCAATTGGAAGAGGGAAATTTAATGAAAATTCCATCTAGTTTTGTGTTTATAGATAAGCCATTGCTTGTGGTTTGTGGAGGTTCTGAAGGCTTTCAGTTACTTTGTGTGTATTGATCTCCACTCTGCTATAAGGAATTTAATTCTTGAATGAGGAATCTGTTGTAATCTTGTATTTTTGTGTTGTGTGTTCAGTTTTTGCCTTCAAAATAAAAGAAAATGAAAGGTACCTGAGTTTGGGTTTAGGTAACTATGTAAAGAAATGTACTTTCTTGAGAAATTCTGAGTCTTAGTTCAGATTTTTTCTGTTCTGTGAACAGCTTTATTCTGTTGGAGTTAGATGAATATTTATCAGTAGAGATCAGAATTAGTCCCTTGATGATTACAGATACTACTTTAATGTCTTCATCAGCTGTCTGTTTCCATAACTAAGTCTTAATCTTTGTTGTTCCTGGCAGTAGCAGTAGTAATTTGCAAGTAGTAGAAAGGTGAACACTCACACTACCAAAGTAGGTGTAGTTTCCATGATTCTGCAATGAGCTTGTCATGCTCAGGAGGAGGAGAGCAAAGACTTAGGCTGACAACAATCAGTGAGTGAAGATGGAAAAATACTTTCTGTGCTTGTGGGAAATACCTGTTTTTCCTCTTTTGAGCGCTGCAGTATATTTTTAATTAAAGTGAAAGGTAACATGAGGTCAAATCCCGCTGAAGACAAAACATGAGAGCGTTTTAATTTTACATGAGTTATCAGGTGAAAGTGAAGAGGATGCTCTCCCAGGAAGAGTGCTTGCCAGCATGTTTTTCTAACAGGAGTAGTGTTCAGAGCAAAGCACACTGTTCCAGTAAGTTCACCGTGCTGTATCACCTGAAGTTTAGCATTGACAGCATCGAGAAACACCAATAATCAATCTAACACTTGCTTATGGTTTTAATTTAATGTTAGGTTGAAGGGTTTGTCTGCATTCCAGAAGCATTTAAGAAACTAGTCTGCATTGACGCCCAGGGGATTTTGCTGGGTAAATCTCTCGTCATTGTTCAGAATTTCCCACATTACTCTGCACTGTGTGGATGGTGAAAATCACAACAGTGTGCAAAATGATGACACTGAATTTAATTGCTTCAAAATAGTATTAAAGCACAGGAAGTAGAAAAAAAACCCCTTGAAAATAAAAAAAAAATATTGAAGCAGGAGTGGAAGGTACATTCTTTTATCTGGTATATGAGTGCAGCTGCTTAAAGCAACGTCTCTGCTGTCTACTAGTCACATCACACTTCTTATTCTTCCTTATCTGTAGTATTAATTCTGTGGTTAGATTAGTGATCTGCTTCACCTCCCTCTGTGTGGGATCACAGGAATGTGTGGGAGCAGCAGGGCAGGCTTGTTTCTTTTGGTGTGGACCAGGTACAAGGTTAAGTACCTGGTAGGGCAGTGTCCTCCTCTGCACTGTGATACCATCCCTGCTGAACTGCAGTGTTGCTATCTCCCTGTTAATGGGAGTTCAGGGTTGCTAGCTTTCTACCCTAGAACTGTTCAGAGGTATTTTCTGAAGAAATTGAAAGCCATTTCTCTACCACTGAGCATTCCTCAAGAGTTCCTTAAGAAGCAATGTTTATTATTTATATAATAAATAGTGAAGTAGTAATTCCTGTACAAAAAATGAAGTGTCAAATGGCAATAGGCTGGTTGTACGTGTGGTGGTTTGTGGTGTGTGTGTGTTTGTTTTTTAATATGAAAATGCTGGGTATTGTTCTTAATGAGATTTTTAGGTTGTGTGCCCACTTCTACATAACTGTGTGCTTCCAGGTATCCTTGCTTATACCAAATCAATATATCGGAAATTAGGGTGTGCTGAGTAAGGTAAACATTAAAACAAACCAATAGAGGGAGTAGCCTCTCGTGACTGTCTTTCTCTTGTGAAGAACAGGGATGATTGTGGAAGGAGATGAGTGAGTGGAAGAGTGACCTCAGTCTCCTCTCCCCTAGAGGATTCAAGCCATCAATTCTCTGCAGAGCTGCGGCTCCCGACTGCTGGCGAGGGCCTCCTGGACGCGTGCTCCGGTCCCTGTGCTGCTGGCAAGGAGTGGGGCAGTCAGGCCTGGGCACATTCCTGGCACTCACTCCCAGGTGCTGCCCTTTCCACAGCCTGGGTGAAGAGAACCACCCTGGGGCCTCTCATGCCTGAGGATAAACTCTGTGCTCTCTGTGGGTAGAGATGGGCCTTTGGTTTGAGAAGCAGTGTATTTCAGCTAGCGCACAATATTCCTGTTTGGATACACATTGCATTGAGGCTGTTAAAGAGCAAACTGAAAAGTTTGCCACTTTGCACAGAAGTTTGAATTGGATACGTGATTGCTGGGTGCACTCCATTTGCTGTGACTTTGGACTTTACAAACAGTTCTAGAGATAGCATTTCTGGACCAGAATAAAAAGGGAATTGTCTTGGATGAAACTTTGCTTTTTCTTGTGACAGTCTGGGGAAATTGCTGTGTCTGAGAGTATATCCTCATTTACAAGCTCTGGAGCAAGGCAGAAAAAAGAAGAAAGTTATTAAAGTTGACAAGTTATTTCACTTGAAAACACCTTTTTCTTAGTAGAAAGTCTCCCTGGGATGCAATGTAAATCAACAGTAGTGGGGAGGGGGGCCTAATGTAAGTGACTGTTATCTCTTCTTGCACGTTAACTGAATCCCTCTGAGATTGTCCTCTGGTTCTTTCCCTCTGAACAGTGAGGATTTGGCCTTAAAACCGGTTAACCAAACATGAGGCGTTTGCATCCTAAATGCATGATTTTGTGTATTTTTATTTATTAAAATTTCTGCTTCTTGGAGAGCTAATAGTAGGAGAAGGGTGGGGAGGGAAGTGCTCCCTTCTTTTACTATGTTCTGATGTTTCTTTTATGGCCTGTTCAATGAACAGAATCAATAGCAGATGTGCTTTGTTTTCTTTTTTTATTTTATGTTCCTTGTGGTATATAGCATCTCTCCAAAACAGATGGCATCCTCTTAAAATTTAAACCAAATAATTTTGTAATGAACTTAAACACTGTGCAGTCTGAAGACAGACATCCCACCAGGACTCCTGGGGCTCTTAATGTTTTAAGTACATGGCTAGGTCTCTAGAAGCTTAACTTCCCTTCAATATAATGTTTTTCTTAATTAAACCTGTAATCTGTGAAGCAATTCCAGAAAGATTTACGAAATAATTGCAGTACCTTCACTTCAGGAGGTAGTCCTATTTAAGGTACGCTGAATTCTTCCTCCCATTCTTCAGTTAATTTTAGGTTTTGTCCTGCTTACTTTCCATGGGTCTTACTGAAGTTGGAAACTTAAAATGCTGTAGTTTGTCTAAAGTGTGTAACCTGTATGTACTACTTTAGTATTCCATCTGATGTGTTAATACAGTTGCCAAAAAGGGAGATAAGTAACTCACCGCTGTTTTCTTCTGCACTTGTGGAGACCTCCAGTCCAATTTACATTTAACACCAAAGTCATGTAGTAATAATGTTGGGGATCGCTGTGTTGTAGCAAAGCTTTCCAATGTAGTAATAAATATGAGAGAGCTGTATCACTTGCTCAACATCAGTAGTTTTCCTTATGAAGAGCAGGGAAAGCGCTGTGTTTGTACAGCGGAGCGACATTGCTATTGCAGCTTTATTTCCTTTCCTTGTTCTAGTTTGCTGTTAGTGTTTTGCTGTGATTCTCCAGATGGCAAGACCTTCCATTACAGGCTTTTAAGTTGTCTTTCACGATTACTTCTGTTACTTGGCTTTTAATGTCCACTAAATCTTGCCCAAACAACTTTGTTAAATGTTTCTGGCTTTTTTTTTTCTCTTTTTGTTGAAATTTCAAGCCTCACAAAGAGAATATACCAAGTGGCAAAAGAATCAAATGCAAAACCTTGTCAAACAGTTGGAAGAAAGTATCAGTTAATTCTCTGACTTACAAAGAAGGTCTCGATAGTGCAAGCTGTGGACAGAGGGTTCTCCTCTTTCACAATAAACAGTGTGGTAAGGGAGAAAGCTGCTTTCTCAGTTTCATCAGTACAACCATTCTGAGTAAGAGGGAGATAAGGGAGTGGGGGGGGGAAGTCTTTTGCACTCTGAGGGTGAGAGGATTAGATTATTTCCATGTAAAAAGCAGTTTTGGTTTTGATACACGTTTGTAAAGATGAATTCTTTGCAAATCATGTTAGTAGAGAAGCAGTTGTACATTTGAAGCAGCTTTGTGCCAGTAATTTGTCTTTTAAATCAAAGCACAGACAGAAAGGAGCGTGAGTAATCTATGCTAAGGTGACCTCTGTTCTGTGTTGAAGAGTCCTGTTTATCAAATAGAACTGGTGTATTTCTAAACTTGGTTAATGCTGCTTGGCAAACTTCAGTTGATCTGTAGCCATGGATTAGTTCCAACGGAAATAGTGTTGTTCAAGTGCAGGTGTGAAATAGTTTGCTTTTATTAGAGGACAGAATTATTTAGGGTTGTGTTCTTCCTTGTTTCTGCTCTGGTAATGCGAGGTTATGTTCCTGTCTAAATTAATCTTTTGGTTGGTTTGTTTTGTTTTGTTTTTTTTTCCTTTTTTTCTTTTTTCTCTATGCGGTGGAGGTATTTTTGCTGACTCATCAACTTTCAGTGAATAAGTGCATTACTGTAGTACTGTTCTGAACGTAGAGACTCCTTATGCTCCTTTGTGTCTGTCTTAAGGCTTAACTTCCTTAGCTTCAGTTACTAATTCTGACCCTGTTGTGGGGTTCTGTGTGTTATGTTTTGTGTTTGTTTGGACTTTTTTTTTGGGGGGGGGTGGGGGTGGGGAGGGGGGGTTCATTTTTGCTAATGGGTTTTTTTTTGGATAGCCTGGCACTT
>JANHFX010020749.1:2290-20955 GCA_027560015.1 Chloroceryle amazona | reverse complement strand
TTGTGTTTTTTTGTTTTTGTTTGTGTTTTTGGGGTGGGGTGGGGTGGTGGGGAGGGGTTGTTCATTTTTGCTAATGGGTTTTTTTTTGCATAGCCTGTCACTTTATTAAATCTCCGTTTGATCATTTCATATCTTCTGTCTTCCTTCACCTGTTGTTAACCTTTACTTATACTGCCTCTCTAATTATATGGCAGTATTCTGAAAACTTGCTTATGTTTCTCATAGTGCTGTTTGGTCAGATGCTGTCTGCTTTCCCGTTTCATTTCTGAAAAACAACCATCTTCAAACACTGCAGTCTCTTCCATCCATGTTTCTCTGTTAATTTTCTAATTTTTACTTGAATTGAGAGGTCAGGGACTGCATTTTGGTACAATATGACGGTGCTAAACATCTTTTCATACCTTAAAGCACAGTTATTAGCATATATTAAATCCAAGACACATTATCATGTATTTAAGTAATTTTAGTACAAAGTCTGATGGACTCTGTGTTAGCTTCTGTGCTTTCATCTGTTGCTTGACTATCAAAGGTGCTTTTTAAAGAAATCTTAAGTTGTCAAGATAAACTGCCAGCATTTACAGCAGCTGTGGGAGAATTTGAGATGTATGGTTCTGCTGTGTTATGAATCTACACAAGCTATAGTTCTGTAGTGCTGTGGTTGCTTCTTTACTGCCATTTGTTACGGCCTCTGGTGACTTTCTTTTCTTGCAAGGTGCCTTTTCAGAAAATCAGTTTCTTCCACTAATTTTTTGTGTGTCAGAGCAAAACCTTTAGGTTAATGTAAGGGAAGGATGGTGCAGGAGCTGGTTGGGGGGAAGCAGGGGACTGTCTTAACAAAAAATGCATATTTATGATGATTTGGAGTAACTTTAGATAATGCATAAAATGTATATAATTTCAAAGTTGTCGTTCTCTAGAATGAAAGTACCCCAACCAAAACACCTTAGGATCAAAACTAATATTTTGATGTATCATTTCTGAAGATAGCTTTACAGATCTTAGTGTTCACAGGTATTTTTTTTTTTTCCTTTGGCTATAAAAGAGTTGCTAGTACAAGCTAAGTGTAGTGGACAGGAAAAGCATAATTTAGAGGACCTAACTGTGCATTTAGAAAAGGCTGATTATGTACCATGCTGAGTGGGAAGAACAAGTATTAATAAACAAGCCTGCTCAGAAGAAAGCATGAATAGTATATTCTCCATGAAATTTCTTCAGTTTGGTTTCTTTACAGAGCTGTTTGTCAGTTATTTGCCACTGTATAAAACTTAATGAGGTTGTACACAAAGCTGTGTGGAAGAGTTTTCTTTGACTTCACTATGGCCTTGATTTCACTACAGAAGGTATTGACCAAACTTTGCTCATTTTCAGTGTCTCCCGTTATTTAACAAAGCAGCTAAAATAGAGCTCTTTTGCCTTAGTGCTGGAGTAGTTCTCAGGAAGCTTGTGATACCTGCGGAAGATTTTTCTTTTCCTGAAAACAGATACTTGCCATTTCTCCTCATTGCTATTGTCTGGCTCCTGAAGCGATCGGTCTTTCAGGGTTTGCTGGTAGCTTAAAATTTCTAGAGGTGGAGATACAGATTGCATTGATAATTAGGGGAATATGCCATTTTTAACCTTAATTCTTATGATGTATTGGCTAACAGTCCTACCCATCATTTATGTACAGATTGTTTCTCTGTATGGCTGAGATGCAAGTGAGTTTCAAGAGTTGAACTGATACCAACTTCTACGTGTGATTTTCATAGGCTGGTAAAACAGGAATGGGAACGTTCCTCTTTTGACACAATACACAAGTTCAGAAAATCATTATCCCTGCAGAAATATAAATATATTTTTTTTTTGGTCAGAAATGAGTTTATTATTTTAACTGTTCCTTTTTTCAGATACACAGCTGGATGCTTTCAGTTTTGTAGAGTGTAATTTTTTTATAAACAGTTTAAAAATAGTATTAAATCTTTGCAGTTAATTGTTGAAAGTACAGATTAATTTCTTTAACAAATATAGCTAATTAAGGTTGCTTGAAGTAAGATTGTTTTATATAAATGCTTTCTTAATCCACCTTGTGTGATATGTTTCTTTTCTGAGGACTTGTTCAGAGTTAGGTTAAACTAGAGGTGTAGTTCACAGTTACCTAAGGACACAGGTAGCCTGTTGGTGTTTGGTAACATGCTGGTAGATGCTGCTGTTGGTGATGAAGGGACTGGCTTTGAGGGAAAAGGAAGAAATTGCAGTTCCAGGTGAAGGCAGAAGGAGCAGAACCCTGCTTTCTAGAGCTGCTTCCCCTTGCTTTTGAAGTATTTTCTTCCTCCTGTAGGAACAGTGTGTAGTTCTGCCCCTTTCCTAGCAGCCTGGCAGACACAGACTAAGGTGAGAGGGGAAAGGGGTTACACTGCTTCTAGCAACAGCTGCTTTAGTTGATTTAAAGCTAGTGTTGCTCTGTCTGGCTTAGCTGTAGTCAGGCTCGTGACTGCAGGATGAGTTTAAAGATAAACTCTGCTCTTTGTAAGCTGGACTGTGTTCCCTCATTGGCAGTCACTTATCAAGTGTTCTGAAAGAGAGAATGAAGGATGCTTTTTATGTCATTATTGCAGCACACTGCCAATTCAAGATCTTAGCTTTTTATAAGAAGAAATACTAATTAAAAATACTTGGCTTTAAAACAAGTGACAGTGTTCTATACTTCTGTATAGAGGCAGTATATTATATTCCTTGTTTTCTGCATCTTCTGCTGGGTAAAGAGCTGGTAGGTCCCGCTTGCAGGCAGTAGATTGCTATTTTAAACTTTGTGTGTTGGTTTATTTCAGCAAGGCAACACTGATGGGTTAATAGTCTAGGAAAAGATAAGTGTTAGTATTTAGCAAGAAATAAATAATGAAAACAAACAGCTCAAGTTTTGAAGTGTGGAAAAAAATATCTAAATGAGGTTGTCAAAGAATCTTGAGAATAATGGAATCCCCTTTCACGAGGCAAGTAAAGCACTTGGGATGCTCTGTAGGGAGTAATCTCACTCTGGCATAGGGTTATTTACTGGGTCTTTTCTGTTTTGTGATGTGTTTATGAATTAAATGTGTGATTTGTCATGAAAGCTTTGATCTCGTGGTAGCACTGCAGAGTTGGATAGCTTTTTATTTAACATTTAACATGTAATAGTAATGTCTAATATTGTACAGTGGAAACATGATAGTATTCTGCTTTGGCTGCATAACAGTAATTGGAGCAATAATCCAGTGAGACTCTATGATGCTGTTTAATCTAGCCATGCTATTCCCCTTTGGGACCTTGTTTCTTCTTTCTGTTTTTGTTTCTGGTTTTATTACTGTTTGCTATGTCCTGCGCTCCCCTCTGATGTAAGGTGCTTAATGGTTTCTTATGAAGGAAAAGGGAGGTTTGCTTTCCTCTTCAGATTTCCCCCTATTCTTCCAAATTTATCACCCCTAGTAAGATGGGGGGGCTGTGCTTGAATCTCTGTAGGTAAACCTGAGCTGAGTTGTTCCCACCCCCCCCTTTCATGTCGTGATTATTTACTTGAGACCAAGGAGACAATTAAGGCAAAGATAACATGGCACTGTTTTTCTAGTGACAGTAGGTTAAATGACTTCACTGGCCTGTGGTTTTCTATTTGGTAGCACTGGTGCTTGAGGACAGCATGCAGGACACAAACGGTGTCACTTTGCTGGGGAGTCACCCCATGTAGTTCAGAGCACACATAGTTGTATCAGCCTGCCAGAAGGTTAGATGTTAGTGGGGCTGAAAAAAACAGTCAGAGCAGAGTAAGCCAGCACGGCTACCACAGCCAGCCTGGAGAAATACAGCTGGTATTTCTTTCAGCAGGAGCTGAAGGGCTGTCCAGGGTTTCAGGTTTTATGCTTCTTTGATTTGAGCCTGTTCATTACAGATAGTGTATGTTACAGATAAATGTCAAAGATAATTTTATGCCTTTATTGTTGGTTTGTTATTCTCCCCCTTTCTCTTTTATCCAGTAGCATTTCCATCCTGTAGCTGTGAAAGCTCCTGCATTGGTATTAATAGAATAAAAACTACAGTAACTGAACAAAATCAATTGTTTTAAAGTTGCTTTCTGTGCTGCTAAGAAATGCACCAGTCAGAGGAGGCCCAGAGCTTCTGTGACTTGTGGGAGGTGACTGGTGTAAGAGAACTTTCTCAGCAGTTTCCTGCCTTGTCCTTTGTACACAGTGTGAGACACCTCTGTTTTCCTGAAAATCTCAATACGTAGAATTGTCTGAATGGTAGAATTTTTAAGCTGTAAGGCAGAAGGTAATTTAGAAAGATTATAATAGATTACTTCCTGTTGTGGGAGTGTTTTTCAGGAGTCAAAAGTTCTTTTGTCTAAATGTTCATCAGTAAGTGCTAACTGTGATACAAAATAATTTGCCTTTCTGAGAAAAAGAGGTACTGTTCAATGCTTTTAAGGTGCATGGATACTGAGCAGCTCGTTACAAAAGGCCTTTCAGTAAGATTTTTGTAATGGAAGCAGACAATGCTGTGTGCAATTGCTGCATGGTTTCCAGACTTGAAACACGTGTTGGGTGGGTTTTCTTGTTTTGTTTTGTTTTTCCCCCCTCCTTTGCTTGTGAGCTCAGTGAAAACTTTAGGTGGCATGTGTGCTCACTTGTGAATTGTACAGAATCTGTGCGTATTCCACATTTAGGTTTGAATTGTGAGTGGATATTAGTCTTTTAAGGACCTGGCTTACCCTGTTGTGGCAATGGACTTGTGCAATGTTGTTCAACTGTTATTATTTAAATAGTTATCATGCTTTAAATTCAGAAGAAAAATAATACTGCATTACTTGCCTCATTTATCTTGGGACTGGCATACCAGCCTGAATGTTGTTTTGCAAATGAAGTTGCGCTGGTTTTCTGTGGTTTTAGGGCTGACTTGCATATGTCTTAATTCTTGTGTTTTATGCAGGGTTCAGTGGTCTCAGTTTAAAGGGTATTTTATTTTCAAACTGGAGAAAGTAATGGATGATTTCAGAACCTCAGCTCCTGAACCAAGAGGGCCCCCCAATCCAAATGTGGAATATATTCCTTTTGAAGAGATGAAAGAAAGAATTCTGAAAATTGTCACTGGATTTAATGGGTATGTATCATTTGTTTTCTAAAATCAGGATAACACAAATATTTTCCCCTCTTTTTACATTAGTGGTTTGTACTGTATGTCTGTGATTGTTCATTTTCCTTCCCTAAAGAGATGAGCAGAAGCAAATACATATATTGGAAAGCCATTTCAGTAGTTTCACAGATTGTACTTTATTACTCAGCATCTGAATGAAGATTGCAACATCCTGTGACATGTCAGTCACGTCATTTTTTTTTTTTCAATATGTAGTTAGTTTTTAAGTAATACAATTCAATGAAGCATGATATTGCTGTGTGTGTTTAACAGGTACAATAGTAAAGTCAGATTGCTTTCGATATATTCTGAAATACCTAACTGAAGTCTTTCGGTGTTTGGTTCTTAATTGCTTTGTGGCAGTTTAGTAGCTTTGGAGAAAGTAATGGTGTGATAAACATGGCACAACCAGGAGGCAGAGATTTGTTTTGAATTGTTAAATTGTGCCACATTCAAACTTACAGATCGAGTGATGCTAACTGAGAGACTTGGGGTATTTAAGACGTCAACAGATCGAAGTGTATATACCTCTTGCTGGTTTTGTAATTATGAAAGTCTTGTTTCCTTTAAAATAAAGCTCCTGATTTTTTTTTTTGTCTGTGTCTTTTATTTGTTATGTCTTTTTTTAATAGTTTATATAGTATTTTTTCTTGTTTGAAAACTGGATTACATACTTAAGCTGTGTCATACTGCTGTGGGTCTCAGTGCTTGCTTAGGAGAGACTTTTTCAGCATTTTTCTCAGCTTGTCAGTAAATGTGCATACTGGAAAGCTTGCCTTGCTGTTACCCTGTAATTTCAGATTTGGAGGTGCTGCTAACACATCCTTAGTATCATACTTTGATGCTAGATTAATATTTTTTTTTACTGTCATTGTTCCATACTCCTTAATTTATTTGCAGTTTGTCTTTCATGAGTCAGATCTCATCTTCACCCTGCCCTCTCCCCTTTCCCAAATAGCTCTTGTGTAGGATACTTCTAAGAATGGGAAATTCAACTTGTTCTCAGCTACCCAGTGTTTATACCGGGCTACTTCACTGAAGGAATTTAAAAACAAACCTATCCTTTATGCCCAAGTCTGCCTCTCTCCCACCTCCCCCAGCTTTTTGTTAATGCTTCACTGCCCACAAAATTTATAATGTTCTCGCATGGAGACAGCTAATGAATGAGCTGCTGTTATCTTCTGTTGTTCAAAGTGTACTAAACAGACCTCTGGGTGACCAAGGCTGGAGCTCGCTCTGCTATTTTCATCTATCGCTGTAACACTTAAGAGTGCTCGACTTCCTCATACTTTAAAGTGATCCACCCAGTCTTTGAGGAAGCAAATTGCAGGCATTAGTTACCTTAAAGAAAATGATATATTAAGATGCTTCAGAGTCTACGATTGCAGAGCAGTTCATTTAGTAAGTCCTACAACTCCTACAGTGAGGATGTGATTGTGAAAGCTGAATCATGTGGAGGAGATGTCCAAAAAGTAACAGCAGCAGTTTTTGGTTTGTGTGATGGGAAATATTTGGGATACTTACGAGTTGTGGATGTCATGTCAGGGTACCAGAGTGGAGAAGGAAATTACTTGATATGACTTTTTAATATTAGGATGTTTTCATTCATGTTTGTGTAAAGAGTGAGGAAAAGAGTTCATTAAAACTAGCTAGTGTATTTTGAAACAAATACAAGTAACAAATGAAGAGTGACCCTGGTTTTGGAGTCTTTCTAGGTGAAGTGCCTTTTAAAGGCGGCACGAACCAGCTGGTTTAACCTGTGTCTGTCTTGATGTTGTGTAATATGCTTGCAGAGCCAGATTCTCATGCTATACTTTAGAATTGCTTTGGAGTAGGAACTTAAAAGACTTGACAGTTTCTTTATCCTTTGCTAGTGAAGCAGAAAGTTCCAAGGTAAGTTACTGGGGATCTCTGATGTGAAGTCTCCTCTGTCATCGTGAATAAAATAGACATAATAATCCAAATTTTAATTTCTATAAATATATAGAAGGTACAATTGAATACAGCTGTTAAGAAATTTTCCCAGATCCCTCTTGAATGCTGTCCATACAACAAATTTGTGTTCAATTCATTCTGAACTATAGTGCTAGAAAGTGCAGTTCTGAGTGTTTGTATAGAATTATAAATGGTTACCTTAGGAAGGCAACTCAGGACTATACATACAGCTCGTGTACTGAACTAATGAAATCTCTAAGCATTTGAGATCGATTCTCATACTGCTCATAAACTTTTATATTGGTGCTCTTGCATAGATTTACACCAACTTAAATTTCTTCTATTTTAAAGTAATATTTTTAACAAAAAAACCAAGTGAAGTTAACTTCCAGTTTTGCCAACTGAAAACATTGGCAAAGGTTGAACAAATTACATGTTAAGGAGGCAATAATGAGACACTTGGTGCCATCTGCTGCTCAATTAAGGAAGTTCAATTTACTCTGGGATATTTTGGATGTAAATGACCTGGTATTGGCTTTTGTTTAAACGTTTGATAGCTGAGAGTAAAATAGGATGGCCACTTTTACTTCTGGAGTTAGTATGATTATTCCCTAAGTAGCCAGAACGATATTGGTGTGCACAGAATACTTCACGTTTCAGTACTCTGGGTGTCCAGTGAGGTCCAGTTAAATACAGTTCAACCAGGTAGTGACTCTTCAGAATGTCTTGCAGATTTGGCTGACAAAATAATTTTAAATTATGTGTGTTTTTATTTCTGTGAAATAAATTGAGTTTGAATTGACAACCTAGTCTATTAAAAAATTGCAAAGTCTCTTTAATTGTGGACTTTTCATCCCCAAACCAAAATGGACATCAGTGAGAAAATACAGATAAAAATCAGTGTTGTACTTGTGTGGAAAAGTTAAATTAAGTAAATTCTTTGCAACTGAGTTAGACTTTGGAATTTCAATAAGAGGGCACTACACAGATGCTGAACATCATGAAGAATTTGTGTGTCAGAAAGATCACTGCTTGACCAGAAGTTGCTGAACAGCAGCACTAATTGATTGACACTGAGGGTGCTTTAGGGAAATTAATAATGACAGAACCATTGTCAAGCTTAAGAGGCCTCATATAATAAATTTGAATTAAAAGGAACCCTTGTTCCTGGCTTCTTCTGGTTTGTACTTACCAAATTTGGAGGATGGGGGTGGAGATACTTCTGAGTCAAAACAGGGAGGTGAAATGTGTTTTGCCTGTGTTCCAAAACACTCCCTTTTTTCCGTTTTATTTGCTTTTAAGCACCCAAGTGTCAAACCAAAATGTTTTGGAAATCCTGTTGTCTTATGGCATTATGTCTTTGAATTGCTTAATGTATTTAATGCTTCATCAGCTGTATTCTAACTCTGCAGCAGACTGATGGAGATTAACTTCACCATCCTTCTGTATGGAGAAGTCAAGTAAAGATAAGTAGGTGTGGCATAATTCAGGGGGAACAGCAAGGAGGGCATTAACTAGTAGGGTAAATGTGCTAGACCATCTGTGTGTGGCCACGTAGCTGGGCTGGAACTGGGGCTGAGAGCGGTTGCATTGTAGCTGCCTCCTTCCTGTTTTCCAGCTGAGGATAACAGCTTCCTCAGTAACATACTTTACAGACAGTTCTGGAAAAAATAATTAAATTGCTGACAGTTGGTCACTCTCTCTGATTACTGATCATTTTTAGTGTGGTGTAGAATGATTAATCACAGCTATGCTGACCTGTGTGCGCTGAACAGGTGGGTAGATCTGTGCACCTTTGAGATGTTCATTAGCTAAAAAGGCACTACTCTTGAGACACATACTGTGTTAGCTAATGAAATAGGCTTAAGATACTGTTAGTGAGTTCCTTGGAAAATCATAAAAGTTGAATTTGTACAAAAGTTTGCAGAATAGGTACCTATACATGAATTTATTTAAAGTCAGTATCAGTATTCCTCTGGATTTGGTGCATCAGTCGTATTCCCAATCAAGAAAAGGTTCTTTACTATTGTATTGTATCAAATATTCTTAGATGAATTTTTGAAATGTTTATGGCATTGAGTAGTTCATTGTAAAAATGCATGATTCTTTATTATTTTATTGAAATAACTTTTTAATTTGTCAAAAGTCAGAGGTCTGTTAAAATGTGACACAGAATTTGCAATGGAAGTGTGTGACATCTCAGGTACCTGGTAAATGTATGTCAAGTATTGCCTGGCTGAAAGGACAGTTTCTCATTTAAGTAGGGATGAAATTGAGTGTTAAGCTGTCAGAAAACAGACCGTGTGATTGTGATGCTTATGGATTTATGTATCTTATTCTGAATTTAATTATTTTTACTGAGGTGTTTGTTTTTTTTACTGAGGTGTTATTTTTACTGAGGTGTTATCTGTTTTACTGATAGCTAAGTACTGTTCAGTTGTGACAAAATAGAGTATTTGTAACAGCTAAAGTATACTGGTTCTGCTAATTCAAACATTAATGCTTTTTCTGTAAATGTATTTTGTAAAACATGAAATAAACTAAAAGTTGAGAATTTTTTAGCTCTAGTGTGTATGACTCAAATCTGTGTTGACTCGCTTACCATTTCTGTTCTAAATACTTGAATAATAAATACAGTCTTGAACTATTTTACTGTTGATCTGATTTCCATTTCATTGTTTTAATGAATTGTTTGAGTTGTGCGATGATGTACTTAAGAGTTTTGTGGTGGGGAGTACAAAAGGCAGAGCTTTGTTACCTCAGTGTAGGAGACAGGAGAAAAATAAGGCCTCGAGTTACTACCCTATACTGGTAGTGATACCAAATTACAGTAGTGTTTTCTTTCTGCCCTCGCAGTAAGGGGGACAAAGCAATAATGTTGCTTCCTAACAGTTGTACTCATAAAAATGAAATTAAATTGTTAAAAATCTATTTCATTGCAGCATCCCCTTCACTATTCAGCGACTCTGTGAGTTGCTGACAGATCCTAGGAGGAATTACACAGGAACAGACAAATTCCTAAGAGGTGTGGAAAAGGTATGTATTTTTCTGAGAGAACACGCAGCTAAACAGTCACATCCACCACTTAAATAACTTCTGAATTACTCCCAAAGGTCTGCTGGTTTCATTATGGCTCACAGCCATGGAGTAGCTAATAGCTACACACTTAATGGTATTTTATAGCTATGTCAGAATGTGGGATCTTTCAGAAATAGATAACGCACTTTGAGGATGTGATTCCACATAAGGTTTTCTTGATGGCAAAATTGCCTTGAAGTTCCTCCTTTGACTGTTGGGTCAAGAAGGCGAACCTGTAAATGGACCGACTTTCACTGTTCGAGTGGATGCGAGCAAGTGTATTCTCGCAAGCGAAGATGGGAAGGAGAGGGATGGGAATAAATGATGAGACGGGGGTTTCACAAAGCTATTTCTTAGCCAACAGTGAGATCTGTGAAACCACGCCCCGGGTTCATCTGTGTTAATTTGGCCAGCCTGGTGATAAAAGCCCCCCCTGTATAACTGGACCAAGTATTGATTTGAATGCCTCGCTTTAAAGCTAGGTTTCTGGGTACTGGCACGGATTTAGTTTGCAGTGCCATTCAAGAGGGAGAAGTGGCTAAGCAAAATGGGCTGAATTAATGATTAATTGTGCCCTTTGTGTATGCGGGTTCAGAATAATTTAACATTTGAAATATGGCTGTGCCAGAAATAGCTAGTAGTGCTGGCACACGTTTGAGTGCAGCACTTGTATGAATAGAGCATTTCTCCAGCAATTCAGAAGTTTTTCAGCCTTTCAGAACACTTTGCTCCCCAGAGTTATTTCAGTTAGAAATTACAAAAACTGGGAAAAATACCTGCAGCTTAACATGCTGGTCTTGTTATGAGAATAATCCACTTACAAAGATACTGACTTTTAGTGCAGCCTGATCTTGTGAAGCCAGAGCTGAGATACTTTGTATGCATCTGTCATCTGTTGGTAGCTCTCAACCTGATTTCCTGCGGAGTGATTTTAACAGATACAACCAAAACACTGTAACCCTTTTAAGTTTTGGGCTGTTGTCAAGTGAAGCTTCTGTTTCTGAACTCTTACTGTGTCATTTGTGCCTTACAGAATGTCATGGTTGTCAGCTGTGTATATCCATCTTCAGAGTAAGTACAATCTTTTTCTTGAAACTTGAAGTTTATGTTCGTAGAGGGGAGAATGTGTGCCTGTGTGTCGAATGTATTTCTGCTTGCATGGCAAAGGATAGGCATGCAGGGTTCAGTTCTCATTATCAATAAGTAAGTCACCAGCAGTGACAGTCCACAAGCGTAGCGTGTAGCCGCTTGGAAATGAACAAACAGCATTGGAATCAGACAGATGGGACAGTTCGGTGTTATCCTTGAACACTGAGCTGTTAGTTTATACCATAGCTGGTAGTGGAAGACGCAGATACCTCCCAGTAACAGTTGTGCTGTGAATTCATACCCTAGCCTGTTTCCCCGGGATAATGCAGAGGTAGAGGAACCCCCCTTGACAGTGGGGGGACTGCTTAACATGGAGGTGGAATTCTGTGCAAACAAGCTTAAAGTAATTCAAGATTCCTTTATTAATAATGTTTTTGGTTTTTTTTAATTGTCATTTTTCTGCTAGGAAAAATAATTCCAATAGTTTAAATCGGATGAATGGTGTAATGTTCCCAGGAAATTCACCAGGGTACTCTGACAGGTAAGTTTACTTTCAAGAATTAACTTTTTTTCTGTATAAAAGCAAGTTGTGGAAATAGCTGGTTCAGATTCCTTTCATTACCTACTCTGATTTCAAACAAGTAGCCTTAAAACTGGGGTACAACTTGGAATAGTGGGGGAAGCAGAGTAGAGGAGGCAAGAACATAGGCACTGTGTACTCCATTTTGATCTTTTTGTAACCTCATGGCTTAGAATTTTTCTTTTGCTGTTCAAAGCTTTTTATCATAGTCTGCATTGTACGCAAGGAATTTTGTATTCAATATAAAATACCAAAGTACTGGATCTCTTGTTGTTGTTTTGTTGATCTTTTAAACCACATTATAGATGCTTTCTGCCTGTTAGGAACAAATTACTCTTACTAAAAGCATGGGTTAATTTTTCACTATTGCTTTTTAAAGATCTAATGTAAATGGTCCTGGAACTCCCAGGCCAGTAAATCGACCAAAGGTCTCTTTGTCAACTCCTATGACAACAAATGGTTTGCCAGACAGCACGGAACATAAAGAATCAAACTTGCAGCAAACGGAAGATAAAAAACACAGGTTTGTGCCAAGTAATGTATTTTGTGGTTTTATTATTTTTTCATATATTAAAAGTCTAAAGTACACATAATTAAGAACTTAACATGCCAATATCTACAGCAGGATTTGATGGGCACTTGGTCCTGTTTGGGTTGTCTAGGTAACTTAGCTCAGGTTGCAGTTACAAATCCCATAAGGTTATGGGATGTATAGTAAAAATAAAGAGTGAATAATGGAGCTCAGAAATCTGCACCTATGGTATTTGTGACTGGTTGTTTAACTATAACCACTTAAAATGTTTTATAAACATTTGCCACTGGTTCAGACAATAGGAGCTGTCTGCAATTTGGACCCACCAGAGTAGCCTGATCACTGCGTTTTCATCAACAGTTGGGTAAAGGCTCTGAGGTTCTGTTATGTAATGGGTGAAGTGAGTCCTGCTGTTACTGCTTGGAGAGAATTTAACTTGAACTAGTTGGGGTTTTTTTGATTGGGTTTTGAGATTTTGTTTGTTTGGGTTTTTTCTTTTTCTTTCTTGTAACTGTTATAAGATACAGAATGTTCTTCTGTAAAAACTACAGCTGCTTTTGTTGTTTATAGTGAATCACCAGCGTCTGAATCAGAAGGTGCTCAGAGCAGCCCAGTAAAAAATAAGCACTCTGAAGATGATCCTGCAGAAGCAGAAGGTCATGAGGTAAAAAGACTTAAGTTTGACAAGGAAGGGGAAGCCAGAGATGCACCTAACCAAACTGCCTCCAGTGAAGTTTCCTTAGGCAAGGGGGAAGAGACAGAAACATCCTCTACATCTCAGGATAAAGAAAAAGATGCTACTTGTGCCAGACAGCGCTGTACAGAGGAAGAGGAGGAAGGTATTTCAGATTTTCTTGCCTTTGCTCAGTGCGTTTTCCAAGGAGCTGTGATTTTCTTTGCTGTTGGGTTTGTTGAATGTCTCCAGTTGTGCATAAAGATGAACTGCTTGTTCATATGCCAGTTTCACATCCTTCAGCAATTTGGTTACTACTTTTTTTTTCTTTGTCCCTCATCTCTACTGAAAAAGTTAGAAAATGGTGCACCAAAAATTTGAGAATCCCTACTTTAGGGTATGGTCAGATTTCTCATCCCTTCTCCAGAGGGGGATAGGTTATATCTGTTTGACTGCTGTGTTCTTTCACTGGAGAGGCTGAGCAATGATCTCTCCACATCCTATTAGAACGGTGAAAATTCCCTCGCTCTCAGGCAGGCCCTGCACATGATTAATAAAAGCTAACTGCAGTTAGGAGACTGATCTATTTTTTTTTTTTTACATATTCTTCAAAGTTTGCCATTAATATTTATTTTTTATGGTTCATCTATTTGTAAAATGTTCCTCTAGATCCTGCTGGACGTATGCTTGAAACAGTGATGTTTTTAATGTTTCCAGAAGACTGTTTCTGAAGACACAAGAATGTGGGGAAGCAATAAGTTACTTGTTAGACTGTGTCTTTATCCACCAGAGCTTAATTAAGTGAAGCTACCCATTTAATTAATTGTTTTTTTTTTTTAATAGACTTTATTTTAGGGTAATTTGGCTATCCTGATGAAGTTGGGTAATGCTTTGTCTTCTAATGAAGTTAGGGATTGTCAGTTTCTCCTGTCCTTGACTGTCTTGTCCAAGTATTGTTCATCATAGCTGCAAGTGGAACGTAGCAGGATTAAGATAACTTTAAAAATGCCTTAATAATCCTGTACTTTCACCATTTCTAGAGTCCTTCATGTCTCCCAGAAATGTTGGTCCAGACAGAAAAGATCAAGAAAAAGACACTGAGTCCTCAACTGTGAACGAAGAGAGCTCTGAGGAGAACAATCCAATGGAGGAGTCTGATCAGTCTCAAGCAGAGAAGGATTCACACTTGGATGACAGTGAAATTAGTGGATCTGCCAGTAGTGGAGCTGACTGCAGTGAAACTGAAGAGTTAGGGTCCTATGCTGGTGAAACTCCAGAAACTTCATCAGAGACCCCTATGGAAAACAGTGATGAAGCCACAGAAGTTGCAGATGAACCTATGGAGCAAGACTAATTTAAATACATTTAGATGCAGTATTTTCCATAAGGCTCCGGTTTTACACTGTATAAATAATTTTATGTAATAAAGTGGACCTTTAGTTTTACAAAAAGAAGCAGGTTGTAAAATAAACTTCTCCATGGATTGAACCTTGAAAGAGTTGTACGTGATAAGAACTGTGAAAACCAGCTCCTTCAGGTCCTGCTTACCGCTGAACTTTCGTTTGGTCAAATCAGTGGTTTGTGTATAGTTTTTTTTATTTAGAATAAAAGTTTTTAAACTGGAAGGTAATTATAATTTTGACAACTTTTTTGGAGATTACCACACCTAGTTGTACGTAAGCAAGAAAGCTTTTTGTCTCGTCTTTTTCTGACAGCTATAGCAGTTACTTCATATTTTGGTTACAGTTTCAACATTTGACATGTGAAATATGGGGTTTCATGCTGGTTTCCAGATTTTTATTTGAATACACACTATGAAACCTTATGTTGTGTGTTTAAAATGTGTTACATTTCACACACACATATATATGCACGCATGCACACGTACGTGTACCCTCACTGTTCTAAGGGGGAAATACGCTCTATTTTTCTGTTTCTATAAAAGATAAATACAGCAAATACTTTTTCTATAGGAAAAGTTCAACTCTCAAGGCACTTTGTTTTGCCTCTGGAAAACAAAACAAATAAAATCTGGCCCATATGAAACCCTGGAACTACTAACATTGTTGAAAACACCCAAGTAAACACATTCCAAGAGAACTGTTCAGATTACAACATTTTTGTATACTTCTGAGGTGCCTGAGCGAAAGGATTTCATTAATTTATGAGAAAATGTGCTTTATGTTGAGAACATTGTAATCAAAACCCTAGCTTAAACTTTTGTAGGAGAAATGTTTGAAAACACGGTAAGAAAATACCTTGGAAGGAACGAACAGGTACTGGCCTTTTGAGTGCTTCTTGGAGCATTGTGAATATTGTAGAGAAGTCGCAAAGCTATTCTAAGGCATGCAGAGGGCATGGGTATCGTCACACCGCTGTACTGGAAGAGTCGATAGCCGACCGTAGTTATGTACCTGAGCTAAACAACTCCAGGCTTTAGGGGTGCATAGAAGACACCATGATTTGTATAACATTTTGGAAGTGAACTAAATATTTTTGAACATGCTACTTTGACAGCCAGTGTTACATTTTTTTTTCCAAACCAACTCAAAGCACAAACTACTGCTTTAAACTCTCCATATTTTCCAGTTCCCATATTTAAAGACATGCAAGCTGCAACCTCCCAGTCACAATTAACTGGCTGCCAAATTTATACCTGTTTCTTCAACTGTACCTTTTTGATATTTAGAATTTTTAAATTTCTGTAAAGTAGATTTTTTGTAGATTGTAATGAGTGCTCACTGCCATTGTGAAACGGTATCTAATTGTATAATTTCTGTGTGTAAACTGAATGCTTGGGCTTTCAATACAGTATTCATATAAAGCAATAAATATTAATGTTATGAAATATCTGAGTACATTTTTATCAGAACTGTCCCTCTTCGGTTTTAAGTTCACATACCTGAAGTACAGAACTGACCTCTCAAATGCATGCGGATAGTTCCTTGTACTACATGGTATGCTTTGTATTGGTTTGGGGAGATTAGGTTTTGATTAATACCGGAATAATTTGGCTCAGTTGGAATAGTTCTGAAGTTATTTCTTGCTGACGTTACCTATCAAGTTCTAAGCAGACAGGATTCAGGGAGATGCTTGCAAAAAAAAAAACCAAACCACAACCTTATTGATCGAGATCCCCTCACAGAAGGAAAATTGTACTTGAACTCATTTTCATTGTGCTTAAGGGTTGGATGCATACTATAAAACTAAAGGACTGAACCAAAATGTTGAAATCAGGAAAGTTTGAAAAATACAGTGACATCTTAACGCTTCTTTTGTTTGTTTTGGGTTTTTGTTTTGTTTCTTTTTTTTTAATATTTTGCCAATGAGAACAAAATTTTAAAATTTCTAAGTTTAGAGATTTCTGAAATTTTCTTTAGACTGTTTATTTGTGAAGATATTGTCAATAAACTTGTTCTTTAAGCACCTGTGACCTTTTGATACGTTTTGTTTTAGCCACACTAGCAGCCATTAGAGACAAACACACCCCCGATCCACAGGCAGCTGCTCTTCTGGGTGCGTGGAGGTGCAGCATTGAATTTATTTTCATACTGGTGCTCTCCTAAATCTGAGTGCTTTAAATTCCATAATTACATAAACCCCGTTTTGTGTTCCAGCCACCCGGACAGCACTGGTTGTTCTGAAGGAGGCGTGCGGTTAAACCCCAGAAAACCGGGCAACAGATGCTCTGTGGTTTGGTGTTCATGGGTGTATTCCCAATAAAAAACCTACTACATGGGACCAGAATGTAAAGAGAAAATGTCGTGGAGTTTACCTCCAGCAGTACAAGGCAAAGCTCAGCCTTTAATTCTGCTCTTGATATTTCAAAAATCACTGTTTCAGAAAAGATGATTCTTTAAAAGTATCAGAGATGCTTGGTCAGCATTGGTTTTTAACCCATGGGGACTAATTCCAGTGCTTGCAGCAGAGCTTGCTTTCCCATATGGTGTCTTTGGGGCTACAAAGACACTGATGTTCAACTGTTCAAAAGTCTTTGAGTTGACTGAATGGAGCAGAAGTTGCTGGAATGTGGGGTTCCATTACATCCTGGGTGCTCTCCAGTGACCAGCAGGAGCACTGGTTGGTTTCTCCAGTCCCAGGGCTTGCTGTGGGAAAGCCTTGTGTCCTTTTGTCTCAAAAATGGCGTTCAGAGCAACAAAAGCCACAACCCCTTGAGTTTATGTCCTTGCCCGTGGCTGGCTGAGACCATATAAAGTTCTGGGGTAAGGATTGTTACTGCTTTTTGTATTGCTAACCAGCTCCGGGACAAAGTTGTGTTTATATTTTGTAGTGTTTTTGTTTTTGGTTTTTTTTTAATATGAAAGTTGTGTTCTGAGGGTTTCCAAGACGAAGGCAACTCTGTGCAATACTGACTCCATAGGTTTGTTTTTTTTAGTTACGAGTTTTCTGTTGCAGTAGTTAAGTGATTAATGAAACAAAATTAGATTTGTTTTCTAGAACGAATGCCTTCTATTAACTAACAACTGTACAAAACACCCTTCTGCAATCCTTTGGCTTTTTTTTTTTTTTTTATTCGTATACGGCATTTCTAGGAAGAGTGTAAAGGTTTTTTACATCTCGGTGTGTCTGAGATCAATGTTTCTCAGGTAGAAAAGTATGGAAAAGGTGCATGAAGGCACCCTGGTTATAGCCCTGCCTTTACTGATGAGAGACCCACATTTTGCCACCTCGCTAGTAAACCTTTGTTAATCAGAGCTCTTCATCCTCATCTCCCTCCAGGATGTTCGTGCCAGCGAATTCTTTGTGGATATGATGTTCTTTGGGTATCTGCGTAGTTTAATTAAAAGGGGCCAGCGCTGAAGTTTGCGTATGTAAGCTGCTCTCTCTACTTCTGTCCAGTGAATCACTGCTGCTGGGCCTCTCCCACGGACTGAGGGCTAGAGCAAGCTCATGGCCTATTTTGTCTTAATTTCTGTGTTTGTGAACACATTCTGGGACACAAAGCACCTTATTTCCTACAGCATGTCAAAAACCATGCTGACAATCTGCTGCAGATTTAAGTTTTTACGTTACAAAATAATAATGGGCTTTGTAGCTGAAAGGGCATGTGCTGGTTTCTATCTATAGAACTTTCAATTATGTTTTGGTTCAGAATTATCTTTTCATGCATGTGAACAAAGCACGGGAGGGCACTCCCCAAGTCTTGCACTATTATTTACCAACTCGTCTGTGAGATTTGGTGTAAATGGTTCCGTTACTTCTGTTGTATGTTGATGCTCTGTTCTCTCCTTCACCGAGTTCACAAAGCTGCTTTTTGCTCTCCACCCACAGTTATTGCAATGAACTACAGACAAAGCTCTTGAACTTCTTCTGGCCTTTGCAAATTCTTACAGTGAGTGGTGGCAGAAAGCACTCCGGGCTTGGCTTTTTCCTGTGTGTTTTATCTGCGGGCCAGTTTATAATTGCTGGCCTGAGTCACTGCGGGTAACGGTGGGAGAAATTTTGAAGGCCTCTGAACACTGCAAACTGAACAGTAGCTGGGCCTCAGCCCTGGGGATGGGAAACAAGGAGTTTCCCCACAGAGAGAACAGGGGAGTTGGCAGCAGGGCAGCTGGGGCATGGGGGGAGCACTCCCTGGCCTCACCCTGGGGGCCCCTCCGAGGGGCCCGGGGCCCGGG
>JANHFX010020748.1:0-76991 GCA_027560015.1 Chloroceryle amazona | reverse complement strand
CCCTTTGGGGAGGGAGGGGGGTTAACAGAGAGCGTCTGTTGGGTCTTAGGGGCTGCCCTGACCCTAAACCACGACAACTTGTTACTTTAAACACCACAGGATTTTCAAGAGTAAGTGAATGAAGAAACAAAGAACACTGCATATTTAGCAACACAGAAGCTAGTTGAATGTTAACTAGAAACAGAGATGACACTGCCCTATTTACCTAAGCCTTGTAAGAGGGAGCAGCAGTTAATGTGTAAAGCAGAAGCACCTATGGCACAGGACACTGCTGTTTCTCTTTTGAATACAGCAAAGTTATGCCTGAAACAAAGCACTAGGGAAAGGACGTTTGTTTATAATGCAGCAGGTAAGCAGCTCACATGCATGGAAGAAGCACCTTTACAACAAAAACATTCACCTGTTCACTTCCACTGAGCACAATTTATGGAAAAACTTTTGAAAAAGGTTGACATGTGCTGGCATTTCAGTGACAGTTATCTCATGCTGAAGAACATTATGGAAGCAAGGTGCAGCTTGTTTAGGCTAAAGGCTTCATGACAGCACGAAGGTAGTTCATACCCCTCTCTGGAAAGTTATACAATTTCTGTAACAACTCAAAACCAAAAAAGGGGACCTGACAGGAGAAGTAAAATACAAAAGGTCCAGTGAAAGCTTGGAAGAACTAGGCTTTTGTTCTTTCTATGGTGAAGTACAAAGTAGCTTCCAAACTTAATTTTGAAGTCAGAGTGTACTCCAGTATCCATCCTTTACACCACTATCCAGCAAGAAGAAAAGATGATGATAAATTCACAAACTATCATTAAGTAGTATGAATTCAGTAGGCTTGTGCAGCTCGTGGCCACAGAGGGTTACTGAAAGAAATGGTGTTGCTAACCTTCTAAGTATTACGTTGAAATTATTAAGTGATAAATAGCATAGGCATGAAAGGTGCCTTCACAGCATGAAGTAGATGTTTTTTCTCCCCTACAACAGCACCTCTCGGGGCTTTTCACACACCTTTTCTGAACAGGTATACATAAAATATCAAGACAGTTACACACACTTCCTAACAGATGACAGTAAAGAAGCAGATTACACCAAATACTGAGTTGACTAGAAAACAGTAAAGTGTTAACTCCTGATTTGGAATCATATTTAACAAGTTTATCTCCAAACTTCAGCTGCACATCTACAAATTCAAGACACTGATTCATTTATCCTCTTGAGAGCAGAAAACTGGTGAAAAGAATTTTTCTATTCTCTTGTTACAGACACTGCAAATTTCAACAAAGCTAAGAATATTCCATGAAACACATAACCAAGGCTTAGAGCTAGTGTTGGTCTAGAACATCTAACGTATGCTACATTTCACCTCTAATACCTAGAATTCAATTAAAACAAAAAGCTTGAATTGGCACCACTCAGAAAACCAATTTTTAAGAGTAAAGTGTATGTACTTGCGGAAATTTCACCGTCTAGTACACTGTAACTCCATATTCATTTTGTATAGTAGGAGTAAGTTGCACAGAGAAGCAGCTGCACTTGGTCCTTTGCAAGATCCAGACATAATTGTATCCTGTGCACTATGAAAACTATATATACACATTTGGAAAAGAATTTCAAATCCATACTGAGAGCCCTTTCTTGAAAAACTTCATCCTTTACACAAACGCTTTTGGTTATTTTGTGAAATATTACTGTTGATTCTGAAATTATTAAATTGTAGGAAATTGAATTATTTGTAACATTTCAGATTTAGTTATCATGATGAAAGGCTTATTAGATGTGTTCATGGGAAATAGCATACCCAGCCACCATTAGAGAACACGAAATTTTAGTAGATTTCAGTATTATGGAAGAAAATGTGCAACATGATTTAAACATGAGCTATCTGCTCATATCTGAGGAATTGAAAGGTAGCTAATATGGAACATAAATCCCAACAGCAAAAAAAAAACCCGCACAGAAGAAAAAAGTTTCAGAAGTGCAGGTTCATATTATTCTCTTAATGTCACTGCACTAGCATAAGCATCCCCTCTTTATGATTGGCATAAGCTAATATCCTGGTTATGCCACCTCTACTTCAGGTCCAGTATATAATTCCAAACTAACAGCTCCTATAAACAAGTGAAAAAAAACAGCATGAGCAAACTTTTTAAAAGTATCTGTTCTGAAAATTAAAATGTAACTTGCTACCTAACATATCTTTTTTTGTTTGGTTGGTTTTGGTTTGGTATTTTTTTTAATGCTAATCAGTATTTGGTCTGTGTGGATAATAAAAGAAATATGCAAACTTTGCTTACAGGAAAGAAACAGTAGCTAAGGGGATTCTGAAAGCCTTGATGAAGACCCACAGGACCACAGATGATTTCTGTTTTTGCGCTACTCATCTGTGATTTACTCAGATCTGCAGCTCTGGTGATTTAGGTGTTCAGAATGTCAGCTGTAACAGCTATGTTATAACACAGTACAACAGAGGCTTTTCTGCTAAGAGTTAGGTATGAAGTTTTGTGTTGGTTTGGGGAAATTGTTTTTTGGCATTGTTGTTTTGGGTGGCTTTTTTTTGTGGTTTTTTTTTTTTTGAAGAAACGCAACAGCTTTATGTGCAGGGATAGCAGCACTTTACCTTTTAAAATACTCCACTTCTCGCTCTGTTTCATCCATTTCCACACTGTCCAGATCAATGTCTTTGGGTAGAAACACATCATCTACAAAGAGAAAGAATGACACTGTTAAAGATTCCAGGGGGAGGGGGGAAAGAGAGAGGAAGAAGCTTGAGGAAGCTGCATTAAAGATATTTTTGGAGAACTGCCTGAGCTTTGTAGACTACTAATTATTCATGTTTAGGTGAATTAATACAAACTCCTAAAGACACTTAACCCTATACTAGTACCCCTAGTCTGCCTTTAACACGTTACACTGGGAAGAAGAGATAAATCAACAGTAAATGTACACATCATATGGGTTGCAGAAGATGCCAACAAGCAGGAATACACACGAGAATGGTAAAATTATAAAAATGGCTCGTTGAAACAGATAGATAATAAATAGTGTTCAACTGCCTGAAATTTATTGGCCCTACTACTAAGACAACAGCATAGAAAAAATTTTTAAATTGATTTTTAAAGAGAAAGATTTCAATAATTCCAGGTCTGCAAAGCTGCTGTACTCCCTCTGGGACATGATCATCAGTCTGTCTGGAGAAGCGCAAGTCATGCTACCTACAATTAGGCAGTTTGTTTTTAAATCTTTAACGTATTTTAATATGGCCTGAATTTAGACCTCTGCTATTGCAACCAGGTCTCTCTAAAGTCTGTTGGTATATCGTACCATCATGGTGTATGGTCCTCTTTTGTACTTAAATATATATATAAAAACTCAGAAAGCATAAATTAATGTATAAATTAAGTCAAACACTTTCCTCTTGAAGTACCTTTTCTTACTACATATATACTCCAATCTAATTTCTGAAGCAGCTTCAGAACACATTCCAAAAAAGGTGAGATGAAAACTAAACAAAACCACCCAGTACACATCAGGAGGCTCTGGAATCCTTGAGATTATGAGAACAAAAACTCTTCTGAAGGCAATCCTGGTAGTTTATAAATTACATGTCTTTGCATTACAATTTACCTCTGAAGACCTAGAAAGCCCTATAAACACAGGGCTTCCCTATACTCCTATTTTTCCTTGTCCTCTTCATAACAAGGAGTTAAAATACTCTGCCAGAATAAATTGTTCACTACCTTAACACTTCATTTTAAAACTCAAGTTAAAAAAAAAACCAAACAAATAAACTTTGTTATCTTTTCACATTCTTTCAATTACCCAACTTGGGATTTTTTTTTCTTAGTTCATTTTTTGTGCCTTTGCTAATTTGATACATTGACCTTAGGTCTTTTAGAAATTACAACTAAATGAAAAATTGCATATTACAGTATCTTTCTTGTAGTTCTAAAATTAGAACTAATCAAAGATCCAGTCCTGTCTCTGAAGAGAGCAGCACAATTATCTCTATAAATTGAAAGACATGTCCCTACATTTTTTTCACATTTAAACATTGAGTTTTTAGAAATTTTAACTATACTTGATTTAAGCAGCAGGAAGCAATGGTGGGGGGTAGGGAGGAAGAAAAGATGCAGGAATTTATGAGCATTCTCCTACAGCAAATACCCTCCACTCCCCCCCTTCAATAGCTTCTCCACCAAATGTCTCAAGTCTTCTCTTCCTGTTCGTAATTCTAGAGTTTTGTCTTGCTTCAATGACTGGAGAACATTCTTCCCAGTAAACAAAAAACAAACAAAACCACAAAACCCAGATGCACCACAACACAGTATGCACAAGAACCAAGGTATCAGAGAAAAGGGTTCACCACTGCTTGACTGACATGGACTTGAAACCCTGAACTTAAGAAGAGTTAAAGAAAGACTGGTGTACTGACTCAAACCAAGCGTGAAACCACAAAAATGAAGTTAAAATGAAGTTGGGCTCTATACCTAGCACTGGCATCAGCTAGGAATGTGGGTTACATTTTAGTAACAAAGCATAATAAATATGAGTATTCTGAAACACTGTCAGAGACCGCCAAAGGATTATGGTCTCATATCTTGATGTGCTCACCAGACAGAATGGCAGTGAGAACAGCAGTATTAAATCATTCTCGTGAACAGACATTTAATTTATGCACCATTACCACTCAGCTACCAGGTGATCTCAGGGGAATGACAGGGTGCTCTGAGCAGACAGATGGCTGTACCGCAAACCTGCCAGGCCAACTGGCAGTCCCAGTAGGGGCAAAGCGCATGCAGGAATAAACTGGTGCCCGAGAATGGCAGTTTGATTAGTGTGCTGACAAAGCCAACCAACTAGTACTACATGTGCTGCTCAAGTCTGGTACTAGCTGCTAGATGTTCTCAGGAAAATTAAAAAATACTTTGGGAAGAAAATTCTGCAAGTGCAACTTGTTTGAGTCAACTCAATCTTGTATGGTTTTAATTTTTCTGTGAAATTAAAAAAGTCTGATGACTAGCAGATCTAATATTCATGTGGCAAAACCAGTCAATATTATCAAATAATTAACATCCCACTAAGTTTTCACCCTGGCAAATAAAAAAATAGAGAATGATTTTTTGTATTTATTCGGGGATGTAATTAACAGAGAAAATTACATAATATGCGCTGAAAAAAATACAGATTTATGCATGAGTGATCACTTTCACTGCAGAATGGCCTAGTTTTCCTTGCTCAAGGAGTAAGACCAACTTCAAACTATACTCTTAATGCTGGATGAGAAACCAATTTGCTTTTAAAGAAGATCAAAATGGATTTCAACATACTATTAGAATTATTTTAAATACTTACTTTAAGGAAGATAGGCCTTAACTCTATCCCAGCTGAAGACTGGACAGGTTGACCAAAGAGACTGGCTTTCTTAACTGCCAAGAACTCCATACCAAACCAGCAGCATATGTTACTTGATTCTTTCTTTAAAACACCCTTCACTAAAATTATATTCATCTCCTAATTGTGATAATTATAATGCCTTGAGCTTTCCCGACATTAGATTTTCTGTTCCTCTAAATTACATTGGCAAGAATGACTGAAAATAAAAATTTCAAACTTCTGGACTTAAATGGTAACAACAAAAAACAATCTGAGTTCTTCAACTTTCTTACGTACTTACCAATGGAATTGTTGACTTTGTCCCCTTTTTTCTTCTTGTTTTTCTTATTCTTGCCTTTTGGTTGAGGAGAATCTGCCGGTATAAGCTTATTATTTTGTTGGTGTTCACTTGGTGAAGGGGATTCACTTGTTATGGGTGCTTTCTCTTCCTTTACATGGTTCAACTGTTTTTTGTTGTTATTGTTTAATTTCTTCTCCTCCTTTTTAGGCTCTGCAAGTGTTGGGAGCTCTGCTACTTTTGCTTTGGATTCTATTTGGTTTCTGGTTTTAGTCTGAATCTCAGCTGCTTTGGGGGGTTCTACAGGCTTTTTCACTTGTTCAGCACACGGTTTGTTTATCTGCTTTAGTTTCTGTTTGCTGTTTCCTTCTTTATGTTGATGCATTATATCAAGCAGAAAAGAGAGGGGCTCATGCTGCTTTACACTCCCCTCTTTCTGATAAAGCAGCTTTGAGTCTCTAGAGTTCACAGGATTGGACAGTTCACAGCCTGTTTCTGAGATTGGCCTCTGTTCTGTATGATTCATGTGTCTTGACAGGGAACCGGAGGAGGTTTCGATCTTTTCTGATTGCTCAAGTGTACCATTCTGAATGTCGTCGGGTGCGTTTGGGAGAGATTCCTTCACTGCCTGGCAGTTTTGAGTGAGCATGTCCACCTTCTGACAGTCCTGTCTTGTGCGTTCTTTCTTCTTTTTCTTTACAGCCTGCAACTGCTGAAGTTCTTGAAGCCGTTGTAATTCTTGTTTCAGCCTCTCCTCCTCTTCTTCCTCGCGTCGCCTCTGTTCCTCAAGCAACTGGTGATGCTCCCTCTCCCTAGCTGCTGCTTCAAGTCGGGCTTTTTCTTCAAGCTACAAAGTAAAAATAGGTTTATAAAAAGTGACAAATATTTTGGAAATTGGCGCTTCAGTGATTATTACTATTTTTTTAATTATAAATCCTAAGATCTTAACATATGAAGATACTTAATCCAGAAGTCTGTGCAGCAAGCAAATAATATACAAAAGCTGTCCTTTAAAGTACAAAAAATACTTTCTATATTTCTGTTTTCCATGTTTCTGTAACATATTTGACTTAATACTAACTGCTGATCTTCTCTTTGCTACTGCTAAACCTAACCAAAGTAGTCTACAACCACAAGCACCTGCTGAAAACAAAACATTCAGCTTCATTCACTACAACTGTGTGTATCACTGAGGTAACTCAGGCTTGCATCTTGTTGCATCGTTTACCTGTTCTCTTGCTATGGTAGCAGAGTTGCTCTGTTTCAGTGTTCATAAACAATAGGAAGAGCAATCCTAAAAGACATTTTACAACAACACACTGATCATATTAGTTACAAGTTGTCAAAAATAATAAGGATGGTAAAGTTTTCTATAGTCAACTGTAAGTTCATTTGCCACATGAAATTAAGAACCATTTTTTTTTTCCCCCAGATGTTACTGAAAGTGTCTAAACTTTGCTGTGCAGCACTGACCTTGCATAATTAGGAAAAGGAAACAAAGCCATATTCTGAGAACAACCCTGGCCATTTATTTTCTTGCACATTTACAAGAGCCTGTATGGGCACTTTTTCACAGTTCTAGAAGTCATGCAAAATACCCCAGTGAGAACCTTCTGCTTCCTACACTCAAACTGCATTGCAAGAGCAAAGTGAATTTTGTAGTCAATTTTATGACTAATTCATTAAGCTCTGAAGTTGCTGAATAGTGCTACAACACCAACATGAAGAATCTAACTTGTACACATCAGGTCTTCCAAAACCACAGAAGCATTTTAATAACACAGAACCAGCACCAGCACGGAAATCCACAAACAAGAAATATTCATAGTGAAGTCACACAATGCACTTACCAGCAACCAATCTCACTGAACCTTGAACTTTATACCTACAGCTGATACTGGAATTGCAGGACAAAAAGCCAATTTCCTGCGCCTTCATCTTACAAAAAAAAAAGTATTTCCTCTATTAAGTCAGCAAATATTGTATTAGAAAAGTAATTTCAATGTTACACATTGGAGCTTTTAAAAAAGCTTTTGCCAATTTCTATTTGAAGGCGATCAATAATTGTTTCTTCTTTACCCCCTCTCTGCACCTGGCCACTTGACTCTGGCTTGTGATAGCCCTTCATGTCACCATGTGGCACAGAACTTAACCTCTTCCCATCAGGACAGCAAGATGCCCAGAGCAATCGTTATAAAAACATTGAATGTCGATTTTTCCTCTCATATAAAAGCACTAGTCTTAAGTTTCATAAAATTCACAGGACTAAGACCTTTAAAGATCATCAACTCCTGTCATTAACCCTGCACTGCCAGGTCACCACTAAGCCATATCCCTCAGAACCACATCTCTTTTAAAAGCTTCCAGGAATGTGGACTCCACCGCTTCCCTGGGCAGCCTGCTACAGGATCTGACAACCCTTCTGGTGAATAAATTTTCCTAATAACCAACCTAAGCCTCCCCGGTGCAACTCAAGGCCATTTCTCTCTTGTCCTTTCACTTGCTACTTGGGAGAACAGGCCAACCCCCAGCTCACTACAACCTCCTTTAGGTATTGTAGAGCGCAATAAGGTCTCCACTGAAGTTTCTTTTCTCCAGGTTAAAGAACCTCAGGTCCCTTAGTCACTCCTGAGAGGACTGCTGCTCTAGACCCTTCACCAGCTTTGTTATTCTTCTTCAGGCACACTCCAGCACCTCAACGTCCTTCTTGTTATAAGGGGCCCAAAACTGAACAGAATAGTTGAGGTGCAGCCTCAGCAGTGTCTGGTACATGAGGACCACCTCTGCCTAGTCCTGCTGGACACACTATTTCTAATACAAGCTAGGATGCCGCTGGCCTTCTTGGCCACCTGGCACACTGCTGGCTCATTCAGCCAGCTGTCAACCAGCACTCCCAGGTCCTTCTACAGCAGGCGGCTTTCCAGCCACTCTTCCCCAAGCCTGCAGGTGATTGTTGTGACCCAAGTGCAGGACCCAGTACTTGGCCTTATTAAACCTCATACCATTGGTCTTGGTCCATCGATCGAGCCTGTCGAGCTTCCTCTGCAGACTCTCCCTACCCTCAAGCAGATCAACACACCTACCCAACTTGGTGGCATCTGCAAACTTAGTGTGTCCTCAATCTCTTCATCTAAATTATTGATAAAGATATTAAACAGAGCCAGCTCCAGGACTTAGCCCTGAGGAGCACCACTTGTGACTGGCAGCCAGCTGGATTTTCTGTTTCCTGGCTTCCTACAGAGCTACTTTATCATAAACATTATCCCAATACAATACACTAGTTTTCTAACTTCCCTCAAATTTAAATGTCAATTCTACAAAACAATAATTTTCTTGACATTTGACACTTAGAAATAGCTTTCTGAAGTGCAGGAAATTCCAAAATAAAACTGACATGCAAAAGAACACGTGACAGTGACATTGTGAGGAATCTTCCCAGTCTGTTCCAGAACTCCTCAAGTGGCATCAGAACAGGTAATCTATCTGTATATACACAAGCAGACAGTGTACCACGAAGGACACAGAAAACAAGTATACCACAATGATGAAACCAGTATCCAGTGGTATACTTACAAGGAATGCACAAACTCAAAAACATGAGGTCTAGGATAAGCATACTTTTATGTCTTACCTTTCTTTGCTTATGTCTGGCTCGCTTGGCTGCCCGAGAACTGCTTACTGGTTTGGTTTCAGAGCTGTTTATGAATTGTAGTAAGTCTTCCACCTTTCGATGGTCAACAACACTTTCCCTTTCAGAGATCTGATCTGGTTTCTTCGGCTGTTCTTCTTTCCTTTTTGTTAGACGTAAACGAAGCTTTTCTCGCATCTCTGCGTAATTTCTACTGGTTGGTGCAGCTGGAGGCTGAAAAAACAGGAGACAAATGTAGCAACTAATGGCAAACATTTCACTGACCTAACTGATTGAGTTGTTAGAGACCTTCAAATAACTTGGAAGGTCCAAACCCGAATATCAAATTCCATATTGTTGTATGTGTACCTGAAGGTATATTTAACAGGCAAAAGCCCCATCAGACTTGGTGCTAGCTTATCAACTGTACTTTCCAAGTGAAAGAATGACCCATCTTGCAGAGGAATGCACAAGCAAGATGACAAAGAAATACGTTTAAAAGCAAGAAAGGATATTTCCATATTCTCCTGTGAGCATTATACCACATTTGAAAGTTTGAAAGCAGCAGACATTTGCTGCTGTTTCCATTTTCTGTGAAGACCGTTTCAGAATTTGGGCTACATGGGCCTCTGGGCTGCAAGTGAAGGTTTGATTACTGTGCACAGAAGTGTGCCAGCACACCCTCCAGCACAGTCGCATCAATAACTTGTTAACACTGCTGCAAGTTGAATCCTCACATCATGTTTCATATATATGTTCCCATCCACTGCTCCTGCCTCTCAACTCCTTATTCATCTTGTCTTCCTGCTGCCTTATCCTCTACCCTCCTGCACCAGATTCTGGTGCCCATCTGTTTGGAGCTATACGAGTTCAACTCATTAAACCAGCAAAGAAAAGCCTATTAACTTTAAAATCCTGTAACATTCTGCCACATCAGCAAAATGAATAACTTACTGGGCAGTCAGATGACTATCAAAGACAGATCAACCATGGACATGGTGGGAACACGCAATGAGAAATGGGATCCCCTCTCTGCCCCTTTCAGCCACAAGGCAGCAGCTTTTTCTTCACTTCAAGCCCTAAGATGAAGCTTCATCTGATCAGCTACATAGCCAATAAACTAAGCTTTTAATTCAAGTAGGGGAAAAACAGCCAGCCATTCAAATTCTACAAGTTAATTACTTAGACTATACACAGATTTACAATGAGGTCAGTAGGAAAATGAAATCTTAAGTTGCCACCTCAAATTTTTTCTTAACAGCTTTTAGCATTTCATTTGTGCAAATGAAATATACAATAATTCACTAGACATGTTACTGGTATGAAGCTATCTTCAAGATGCTTGCAAATGTTAAGGAACATAAGTGAAAAGCTTCTGCACAACCTGCACACTTTGGAACTTCACAATTTCTTCAAAACACGTTTTAAATACAAACATACATCAGTGCCTGTCAAAAGGCACCAGTAAAGAAAATAGTCTGCATTACTAAAAACATGGAAAATGAAGTTTAGGTTTTCCTTCACTACGAGTAAAATTAAACTTACACTGCTTAAGTTCCAGGTAAGAAATGGTTTGTCTGTTGTATTTTTGTGGTTTGTTTTTTTTGTGTGTGTGTGCTTTTTTTTGTTTGGGTTTTGTTTTTTTGGTTTGGTTTGGTTTTTTTTTAATCAAGTTGAAGTTAGTACTTTGAGGACTGAAATTGCCATGAACATTTAAAAGATATCCTACATTAAGGGTACCCAAACTCACTGCATTATTTATAACTACACTAGTAAAAATGAGTGCATGAATTTTGTCAAGTTATTTAAATGGCTCAATGCTCCTGTTTGCAGTTTAAGTCAAACAGCATACCCATTATCCAAATCAGTTACTTCCTAAATCGTTGTCACTTCTATTGCTCTTGAGTTGCTTTCAACAGGAAATGTCTGTTTCTATTCTTCATTTCAAAGAGAAAAATTACTTTCTAACTACAATCCTTTTACTACTACTCCTGAATGAGCTCCAATGCCATGCCCTTAAGTTGCAATCTGATAAATCATATGCAATCAATGATAAGTAACAAAAAAAGCAAATAAAAGCAATTTAAAATCCAACAACTTACTCCTCCATGGCCGAAGAACTCACAGTAACAGCAGTCACAGTATTTTCCTTCCTTCTGATTTGTGGATGTTGAGGTACTGGAGCTATGCTCTGAACAACTGTCTTCATCTTGGCTCTCCTCTCCATCATACTGTTGATGATCATACGTGTTACTGTTCTCACAGCGATGGCCCTCACAATCAGGATCACTATGTTAAATTAAGAAAAATCTTATAAAAACTCTAGATTATAATCAATAAGGGATATGAAAAAAACATATTCAGTTAAATGTACATCCACCAGGAAAAATGACACTCAAACTGCAATATCAGCCACCACCAATGATGCATCAAATCCTCACACCTTCCCCTAGCAGTTTGCAAATGGAGATGCTCAAAACCAAGCAGCAAGGTAAGATGATACATGGGAAAGTTATCTATAAAAATTCACTTAGTGACTTACTGAACAAGCATCTAGAGAATGAGTATTGCAACTGTTCTTCCTGACTTTAAACAGGTACAGGTACATTAGTATCAGTAGTAGTGAATCTGGCTTTTTATAAATGGAATGGTTTTGAAATGGCTGCCCACTTCATCACTTGCCATCTGAAGAGAGCTGTGCAGTTGCAAAAGTATTCACTATATTTCTAAAAACCCCTGGGTTTAGATATATTTTCAAGCTTTTGACATAAATAAAAAGACTGAGATAAGCCAAAACCAAAATGTTCCCATGGCTTTGCTTGCACCTTTATTTTCAAGGGGAAATAAGAGAATGTCTCTTTAATAAGCAGTTACAAAGCAGTTTGTTCCCTCCAGAGCTCTGCATAATGGGCCGCCCACCCTACCTACTGTCCAACTCTAAAACAGATTTTGCTTCTGAAGCACAGTCACAAGTCTTTTTAAAAAGTCCACTCATCCAGCATTAGTATTTCTTTATTACAACAGAAAGGTGAAACCAGACCGTAATCTGTCTTGACTGCAAAATATATGTGATTCTTCTTTCTAACCTCACTCCCCTCCCAGTCCCTTCTAAGTTTTTCAAGAATTAGTGACCAGGACAGAAGAAAAAGTCGTTCAATTTCAGTATCCTAGTTAGGGAAGAGGCAGGCAAAACTGTTGCACATAAAAGGAGATATTGCCAGGCAGTGCAAACATCCTGACTAGTCATTTTGAGTAGCCCTTGCATCACCTTTTCTTGCCTGTTGAGAGTTTGCACTAGTGCCCAGCAGCACAGTGGGATAGCTCTGTGCCAGGGTAACAGGTACAATTCCATGGAAATCAAGGCTTCATTAGTTCTGTTAGTCACTAGATTGAAAGACTAGAACATAAAGCATTTTTTCCCCATTATAGCATGTCACTGATTCATAGAGACTCCAAGAATTCTTTCTGGATTCTCTCCCGGTTTGTTTCTTACAAACTTTATCATTCCTTTACCATGTTAGCACCTGGTTTTCTACTGCATTAAATAGTCTATATTCAATTCTCTCCCTGCACTGGATAATAAAGTTGCTTTACAAAACTGCAATAATTTCTCAAGCATGAAAGAACAGTTACTTATTTTGCAATATCATCAATAAAACCACTGACAACAAAAATAAGGGCATTTTTAGAAGCATTTCAGGTATAGAGTTATCAAACTCTGACTAAATCTTACATCATCATCTGAAAACTACTGCAGCAGCCAGAAGACTACATTCATAGCAACCATGACATAGCCCTACAAGTCACAGAGTACTTAGAGCAATGACTCAACTTTTCTCTGTTACGCCTGCGTTCTTCAGACACATCAAAGTTAGCACCATCAGCAGCCTGCCACAACACATAAGACTACCAGAAGACAGCTCCAAATTCCTCCCAACCTCCAAGACCTTCGAAAACCTTCGGAAATCAGAACATCCTTCCAAACTACAACCAGTGTCTACATGATGGAACTAATACCTAAGAAATTTTAAGTGTAGCCAGGAAAATGTGTTACTGTGTGGCAGGTTTCAAGATCACATATGACATTTCTATCATTTGAGCTAAATCTGTTTACAGATTCCTGAAGTTTTCACAGCTTTTCAATCCTGCTTGCCATGTAATGCCAAAATGACAGTAAACAGATACAACATACAACAGGTTTGTGTCTCAGCAGCAGCAATTACTAGCAGCAGTGACAGGGTAAAAAAAGAATAAAGCTTGACTTACTAATCCCAGGTCACATTTATAAAAGCGAGCAAACAAGCCTCTGAACTCAGTAATTAGATTCTGCAATGGAAATAATATTTGTAAAAGTCCCACACCGAGTTACAAACTAAGTATGTGAGCTCGGTCTCATTTGCCGAGGATGCAGACAACTCTTCTTTCACACTACAATCAATCACTATCAAAGGAGAAGAGGCATCTGTATTTCAATTCCCCTTCTGCTGTGGAAGTGTGGCAACAGTAAGAATAACAAAACTTACCTGCAGACACTTGGTGGGGCACTTACAGAGCTGTCTGTGGTTGATGTAGGAGGTGCAACTGTAGTAGGACAAAGACCTGAATGAGGATCCACAAATCCAGGGGCTGTTGCAGCAGCTTTGGGGAAAGAAGGAGCAGCAATATTTGGAAGATGTGGTGTAGAGGCTGGAGACAGTGCAGCAGGAGACAATGAAGGAAGAGATGCTAAACTGGTAGGACTATTTCGTGGTGCAACTGGAGCAGAATGTCTATGGTCCTCTTTATTAATATTATGGAACACTTCACCTAAATTGGGGAAAAAGAAATCATTTACATTGAATATAATTAATAAGTCTCTTATTCATTACCCAGACAATCACACCAAGTGCTGGATGTTATCAGCTTCTGTAAAAATCAGCAGTATTTCAGCACCTTTCTATTATCCATTCTATACCTTAACATCTAGGTCTTTCACAAGCTTCTTTAATCCAGGATTACAAATTAACTCAAAAGAGCAACAATTAACAAAAAACATAAACCCACATAATATTACTAAAATAAGTACATATGAATCTTTATGGTTATCTTAATATTCTACATTCTATTAACCTATATGTGAATTACAAACCCTTACCTATTGATGAAGGTCTCTTGGATGATACTTTGAATTGGTTGCTGCTTGACTGCACTGTAGTTGCTGTGCAGGAGACAGAAGAAGTGGCAGAAGAGGTTGCCATGACAACTTTATTAGCTTCCATAAAGGCATCCTGGAAATTGTACAGACATTTCTTCTTTGCAGCATTTTTTTTCTCCTTGCTGTCACTAACTGCTGTTGCTTCATTGCTAGATGTAGTAGGAAGTGCTTCGGGTCTTATTTCTGACAGTGCTGGTGCTAATATATCACTCCCTGCAAATGAAACACACAAAATAATTAAGAATTGTCTTCATGGCATTTAGAATTAAAGTTTCAATACTTTAGATGCAGGCAAGCAAGGCCATATTGCTAATGTTGGCTTGGTAGGATTAGTGAAGTGATTCGCCTTTCTCCTCCCTCCCCCACCCCCCCAATAACAGCTGTAACAAAACATGCTATGAAGTCTCAGAGCAGAAGTCACAAACCTTAAAGTTACAGATTTGAAGAACACTACTAAATGTGTGTTATCAAGTAAAGATAATACAGATACCGTCATCCATTTATATTTAAAATGAAATACAACTGGATACCATTTTACATGCTAATTATATAAGCCTCAATAACTGAAGTCCAGGTGAGACATGCAACAATAAATAATCTATGAGCAACACATCCTTCTATCAATATAATGTCATAAAACTTATCTTTACTAACTGGAAATTCCAGCTAACTGCAGTACCATCTTTCACATAAGCTTGCCTCTAGCCATCTGCTGGAACAGCTACCCGTAACTACATTTGTAAATGGATAAGCTATCCTACTGGGGAAGTTTTCTGAAGGTTTTTAAAGCCTTCCCTTTTTAAATCACCGTAGCAGCTTGACACAAGTTAGCAGTAGATCAGTCTGAAAGAAAGCCAACACAGAAAACCAAGTTTCCTTTTTTCATACAAGTCAAATAAAATAAGTCATTTTAATATTTGCTATGATGTGAATGGAAAGACCTCTCTCTGTTACTATTTCTCTTCTACTCTTTTTCACTTTACCATTAGTATTTCCCAAGGCTTCCTGGCTTGAATTATTTTTTTTGCTTGATTTAGGTCTCTGTCTTTTTGAATGACAATGCAGTTATTTCTGTGCATTATATGAAGTAGGACGTAGTACCATGTCACCAGGGCTCTTACAGCCCTATAGAAAAAGACCAGCCCTTTATGGCAGAAGATCAAAAGTCATTTAAGTTTTGCCTTATTTCCTATTTCTTTGCAACTCTAAACTTCTGAAGACAAAAATACCTCTATAATGCCTGTGTGTGAAAAACGGTGTGCTATTCTTTTGCCTTCAGCATCCTCTCCCCAGTACAGAAAAAATCATTTTTCAATTTTCAGCACCAATGGAGTAGAAATGGCAGCAAATCTCTGCCAGAATCCGATCTTCTAAAGACCATGACAATGAAATCTTCCATTCCTGGAAAAAAGTGCCACACTCCCTTTCAAGACATAAGGCTTTTAACTAGTCAGTGTGAAGTAGTAACAAACCCTCACCAGGAATTGTATCAGGCAAAAATGTAGCAGGATTCCAGTTCTTGTCATTCATCATCTCTGAACCCCAAAGACTTATAAATTTAGAGCTATTCCAATCTGGAGTGCTCCCAAAACAGCTTGGATAAATATGATCTTGGAGAGATGCATTGAATACTTGATGCTTGTTTGTATGATTCTGAACTGGAGCTGGCGGTAATGCCTATGAAAAGAAAGAGTATTTTCCTCATTAATATTCTGTTTGCTTACACAGTAACTCCAACAGCAATATTCAAATCATAGTGTTTCAACAGTGAAAGGCATTACATAAAGCGTAATAAATGGTATTTCACAAAATGATAAAGACTGGTTTGTTGATTTTTAATGCAGATAATATATTACACAGATTGTATGTGCATGTATATACTTCACAATCACAAACATGGCTTTTAGATTCAGCTAACTGATGAATACAAAAAAAGCATTCTCCAAAAATACTTCTGTTAATATCTGTTGATAGGCCCTCATTTTTAATTAAGAATGTTAATTGTATGAAGGTGGAACCTTGTAAGGAATTATTACCTTTCAAAGCCCAAGCTGTCAAAACCAATCCGCTGTGACACGATAATCATTAGCACGTTAAGACAATTGTGATAAAGCGATTACAAACACTTCAGGATTGAAAATAAGCACAGTAGAACAAGTAATAAAACACTTAAAATCAACTTTAAAATTATGTTTTCAGATATTATTCTGTTTATTTCATCTCCATGTATTAACAGGTTCCTCACTTAAAACTTAACAGGAAGTGAATACACCTTTTTATTTAAGAAGCAACTGGGAAAAAAACGAAGACATTTTTTCTTGTTTTATAGATGTAAATTGTTCTGGCTAACCCCATTTCTTCTGTCTGAAATACAACTTACAAAATACAACTTTCTCCCAGAGACCCTGTGCAATGCAAGCATAATATTCAATTACTGTCACCTTTAAAAAAGCCAAGGAAAAGTGAGTTTTTTCTATTTTTGCACAGCACTTGATACAATGAAAAGCTACACAGAAGTAGATACAGATAACTAAAAATATTATCTGAGTCCAATGACATTTCAGACATGAAAGTCTGAACACTCATGGCCAAGCAAACTACTCGAATACCCAGTCTCCTTTTTCTGTACAGAAGGATTTTCATGATCTGACTAATTGTGAAGGTGGGAGAGGCTCGAACACCCTGTGGTAAAGAAAACTCACGTATATGGGTGGAAAGAAGCACTTCACAGGGCAGACCAGCCTATCCCTCATGACCCAAGCCTGATCCAATAGGGCTTATTAGCTCATTCAGTACGAGCTCTGCTGAATTCAGCTGGCTCTTCAAAGGCAAAAGCTGCCTAAAGCTTCAGCTTCTGAGTATGTCTCTACAGCTCCAGCGCAACATAAATACATAAATACCCAGCTGGTTCAGGTGCTGTGCCAGAGCTAATAGCTCTGGCCTGCATCACAAAGCCACTTAGTACTAGCAGCCTGCTACTGCACGTGGGACTGCTGGTGCAGCCGGGACAGCGCGCTGCAGATGTTCCACTACACAGAGGTCTTCGCAAAGGAAAACCTGCGGAGATCAGGGGTAGGAGCTTGAGTAGACTGCCATAAGGGATGCAAGAGATGTCAGAAGGTGGGGTACAACAAGATGACTTGACTTGGACAGACTGGACAACAGGGCAGAGAAGAACCTAATGAGGTTTAACAAGGAAAAGTGCAGAGTCCTGCACCTGGGGAAGAATAATAAATTATACCAGTGCAGATTGGGAGGTGATCTGCTGGAGAGCAGCCCTGTGGAGAAGGACATGGGAGTCCTGGGAGGCTACAAGTACTCCATGGAACAGCAATGTGTCCTTGTGGCCAGGAAGGCCAATGGCATCCTGGGGTGTATTAAGAAGAGTGTGTCTAGCAGATGAAGGGAGGATTTGCTCCCCCTCTGCTCTGTGCAAGAGGTTCCACCTTAACACAAGGACTTGAAGATCTCCAAGGTCCCTTCCAACCCCTGACACCCTGTAACAACAAGGGGTGTCAGAAGAATGGCAGTGGGCTCTTGAGAAATAGGCTGACACGCTGCCCTTATGGAATGGGTGCACTGCAACAGAGGTACAGAAGGGGCACCAGTAAGACAGGAAGAAACAGTGGATGTTTAGGACAGCACGAGTAATAGTCTTAGTGAATCCATCTACCCTCACTGCAACCATGGGATCACTGGAGCAGATGAAAGGGATGTGACAGACATGTGCCTAATGACAATTTCTTACCCCTTTGAGCAGCACTCACAGTTCAACTGATTTCAACGTGTATGTGAAACAAGACCACATTAATAGTAAGTCTTGCTTTTGATTCCTAGTCCTGAAAAGCTGACACCTGGTCCCAAACCTTGTTCCACTTCTTTCTCTTGTTTATTACTTCCAAATTTTGGGTCAAAAGAATTTTGAAGAACCATCAAAACAGCAAGGTCTCTCAAAGCACAGAACTCCTTACAAATAGACTCCTATGCATCAATTTTCTCAAAAACACCAAACTAAACCACTAATATTTTGAACTAGAAACCTCAAGATATTATTGCCAAAACAAAATATTAAATTTTGACCTTCAATATATATGAAATGAAGAATTAAGTATAATTACACTGAGTAAAGTCCTATTACTGCTTCCACCATTCAAGACTCATTTGACTCCACATGCATTCTAATCCCAGTAAAGAAATTCTCAGTCTTCCTGACAAAAGTTACATTTAGCCCTGCTGTATGAACCTTCCACCAGTTCTGAACCTGTCTTGTTCCCTAACCCTCACTACCCCCCCTCCAAAAAGACTACTAAAACCAGACCACAATTTAAAGCAACTTGGATGGCTTCACTGCTACTCGGTCATGCTGGTTTATCCAGGTGTACAGTATTTTCCCTGAGATGAGGATGCACCAGGCTTACCTTATTGTGTGTAAAGGGAGAAGCTGTATACAAGGTGGGATGGATAAGTGGACGAGGCAGATGAGGAATTGTATGCAATGGTATATGTCCATGGATGTGAGGATAAAGATGAAGTGCAGGATGTGCAGGTTTTTCAGGATTCATAAACTGGTGGCCAGCAGGCAGGCGTCCAGCTGCAAGTGCAGAAGCTGTTAGACCTGAGGCTTCCTGTTTGCAAACGTGACATTCACAGGCATTTGGACCTTGGTCAGCCTGTAAGAAAATATTAAAAAAACAAAAAACAATAAAATTTCACTCTACTTGACAGATAATAAAACCAGCTATTCCCCTCATCCTTTTTACTTCATAATTGTTATTTAATTTTGCTTACGTTAACTAGTATTTTCAGAGCATCCACAGAATTCTTTCATCTAATACCAGTGGAAAAAACCTTGCAGTGAAGTAAAAGCACTAGTGGAGGATCTTTACCTTCATTAAGAAAAGAATGCCCTAACTATTGAGAGGATTTCACGCTGATTGGACAATTAATGTCCATTGTCATGACAACAAGGTAAATACTGATACAAATAATCAACAGATAGGAAGAGGAACCTTGATAGCATTTGATCCTTCCTAGGCAATTAAGCACCCCACTATAAAAAAAAATCAGATCAGATTATTTTCACAATTTTCCAAGCACATGGAAAAACGGTATGTGCACAAACTAGTAACAAGGGCTTATTAACTGATCAAGTTGGAAGTAGTTCTGAGCTGTATTAAGCAGAGCACTGCCCCCATGTCAAGAGAGATGATCTCTCCACTCAGCACTGATGAGAGTCATCTGGAGTGCTGGGTCTGGTTCCAGGCTCCCCAGTACGGGAGAGACATGGACAAACTGCATTGAGTCCAGGGAAGGACCACACGATGATATAGGCCTTGGAGCACCTGTCACACAATGAGAGGTTAGGAGAGCTCAGACTGTTCAGCATCAAGAGAAAAAACTCGGGGATCTTACGAGTGTGTGTTCCCTTACTGGCTGGGGAAGAGGAGATTAAAGAGGTCAGAGCCGGATTCCTCTCAGTGGTATCATATGAAAGGACAAATAAAAATGGGCACAAACTGAAATACAGGAAATTACACTTAAAAATGTCTTAATTTGCGAGTGTGGCTGAACACTGGAGCCTCCGTCCTTGGTGATAGTCAAAACCCAACCAGACACAGTGCTGACCAGCCTTCTCTAGATGACCTTGCTTTGAGCAGAAGGGCTGGACTACATTATCTGCAAATGGCCCCTCCAAACTCAACTACTTCGTAATTACATGAAGCAGACAATTCTTATGAAAAAAATTAATAAATCACATCAACCATATGAAATCCATGCCTTAGTAGAACCTTTCACTGATCTCAAGGTATCATTAGCCTCTATTTTCTCAAAGTTTTTGACAGAAGTCTCAGCCCATGTAAATAGTAGGCCATTGATTATCCATACACACACAAAAAAATCTTTTTAGGGTCTTAAAAACACCCTAACCACAGGGCAACATTCCATGGGACTTCCCACATGACTCATGTAAGCTCTCAAATGTGCCCCCCTTCGATGTGGATTCTTTCATACAATAATCAATAAAAGTGACCGGTATGTTCTGTCTCAAAGCAGCAAGCACATGTTGAAGCTGCAGGTTAAGTCAGATTAGAAGCCACACAAAAACAAGTCCATCAGATCCCTTTCCTCCATACTTAGCTGTTAAACCAAACACCACCATCTGCTGAACAGATACTACTGGAATGGTTTTCTGGGTGGCTTGGTGACCTTACAGTAAAGAGCTTAATAATCTTAAATCATTTAAATATAAATAAATACATCAAATACCCCCAGACCAATGCTGTAGAGTCATGCAATGGATTTATCTACACAGAGTTTCAACAGGGAAAGTTAGTCCTCAGATATAATATTAAAAAAAATGCCTGTTAACTAAGTACTCACACCATGCCCACCAACATTCCAATTAAGTTCAAATAGCATTAATATTTAATGAAGACTCAGCCCAAACTTCCAAGTAGAAATGCTTCTTAGTTTGTTTCTCATTCATTCATAGAGGTCAGAATAAAATTTTCCCCCTTTTACTGAAGCCACCTTCAATATAACTAACATATTCCAGGTTCTGACCAGAGGAAGGTATTAGCCATGACCATATATAATGAGCTACAAAATATTTTAGGTATTGTACCTCCCTACTGATAAAACTTCTATATTAAAAGTTAAATATTTAATTGAGGATGTAAATGTATTATCATTCGAGCAGCAACATTACAAAAATTAACTGATCAGAATGGTCGCTTTTAGATTACAATACCTGCTGACTGGGGTAAGAAGGTGGTGGGCTATCCATTTTTGCTTCATCTTTCCTCAATGTCCTTTTTCCCAGCGACAATTCCTCCTTTTGAGTCCCTGGTGGTTCACCACTGCTCTCCCCATCTGCTTCCTCATCATCTGCTTCTGAGGAACTGCTACTGGTACTGCTCACCTGAGGAGACTGGACAACATTAACTCATTAACATAGGAGGAAAGAACAGGCCTTTCCCCAGTGAGCACATCCAACTGCCAGAAAAAAAGAGGACACTGTAAATGCTGTACCTCATCTTTCAATGCCATGTTTTCACCTCCACCATTTAGCTCGCTGTGAATTCCATTCATGTTGGCTACAACCTCTGCATCGTCGTAATTATTCAGTGGGTAGATATCAGCAAATTTCGCTGACAGTGGTGCAACATCATCATCATCACTACCACTGAGGGGAAAAGAGGCTTGGGTAAATCACAGTGCTCACCAGTCTCAGTTACTGTGAAAGCAGGTACAACACCAAAATGAAATAAAGTTGAGGGCATCCCTTGTGTAAATGCGCTAATTAGATTGCCTTGCAGGTTGTTTAACTGAGTTTATTTTTTCAAGCAACTAAAATCAAACAACCCATCACATAATCCTACTGAATATAGCAGTTGCATGACTAACAGAATGCAAAGGAAATAAGATTCTCTGCTATTTCTGTGTAAAATATTTTCCACCACTGTTTTCTGACCAAGAATCTACAGAATTATTAGTGATAGGATATGGATGTTCTTTAATTTGATGAAAAAAGCCTTAAGCCAATGATTTCCTTTACACAAAGTGTGACATGGAAATATGTAGAAGTTTTTCCATACATTAGATGTCCAGTCAGTAACAGCGAGTAGGGAACACTCAACACATCACAGTAACTCTTAAATTTCTCAGTATCAATTCGTTCCTAGAGAAGCCCATGTCTGTGTGTTATTCAGAATCTGCTCTAAAATACTTAATGAATTTTTTTCCAGGCAGACAGCTAGCAAAAGAACATGCATGTTTAATTACCTGCTCCAGGGAAATATTTCAAAGATTGGTTAGTTCAAGATTCATGTTTCTACAGCAATCTAAAGATCTTAAAAGATCTCAAACTGTGCACTTTATCTTTTTGCCTTCCGTAAGAAACTGTGCCAAAATTTAATTACATCATGGCACCATTAGGCACATTCCAAATGTGCAATGAGGAAATAAAACACGGCAGATATGAGACATAAAATGGCTCTTCCCCAAGAATCAGTGGTGTTTCCCTAATAATAAGCTGATTACAGTAAGTAATACTTGGAATCAACTGAACTAGCTTCTGAAGAGACAAACCGAAGAGGATTTGACATTTCAGCACCAAAACTAATTAAGAGTTTACAGAAATTGAAAGTGACACATTTAAGAATATACAGCTAAACATGCCACCACAATCTGTTTTCAAGCACTCCCCAAATGGGTTCAGGAACTAAAGTCCAGTTATGGAAAATGAAACCATTGATAGTAGTAGATGCAAAGGAAAATGTTTAGAAAAAACTGAACTTCCTGAAGTGATGTTAATCAGAAACATCCCACACATCTGCACTGTCCTTGTTCATCACACTATATTAACACTGAACACTAATGCCAACTTTCTTGAGTGTACTGACAACAGGTATTTCATTGTGTTCCCACTAGTACTGAAGGTGCTTTGTTGTTGTTTTGTTTTTTTAGAATATTACTACATACTACACACACTTCTATCAGGACTGTTAAGTCAAGGTCTTCAGAAATTTTAAGAACTTTACTGTATTACTTACAGAGCACTGGAGTTGTGGTCCACTGAATACAGTACCATTACTAAATAATGTCTGAGGCCAAACTAGCATTACATAATGATAGCCAATACAACTTGCCTGCATAAATTCAATTCACTACAAAATTTTAAAACAGAAGGAAAAAAAAAAAAGAACTTACAAAGTTGGTGCTGAACCATTATCTGCGAGGATCAGTCTGGGATGTTGCTGAATTGTAATAGGCGAACTGGAACCTGATCCTGAACTTGCTGAAGACATACTGGGTGGGCGGATCTCAGATAGATAATCTGGAGCAGTATCAATTTGTAGTGGTAACTGGTTAATGTGGATATCATCCGTTATAGGAGAATCCATGATGCCACACGTTAAAATGTGTGAAAGGCTGCAGTCATCACAAGTACATCTGTTCAAGAATTAAGATTCCAGATTTTTATGACCCTGGTTAACTAGCATTCATTTAAAGTAACCACACTCTTTCACACTCCAATAATGTGTTTCCTTTATCCTCAAACAAGAAATTACTGATTTATTATAATTTCATATTAAAAACATCAGCTCACCTTCTTCTATAATTACAGTTGGGACAGTCAGGCATACTCAAACGTGATGACAGCATGTGTCTCATTGTGTCTGTGAAGTTGTTCTCCCCAGCTAGTGCTTTCTTGTTATTAAGCTAAAGTAAATTATAAAGGCAGTGTTTTAGTAGTGCAGGTCTTTCCATTAACAACTCAATGGCACGTCACAATTAACAAATTACATAAACAAAAAGGGTTCTTTGGACAAAATATTTTAAAAGCATAATAATTCAGAATAATTTCATGCAGGTGTTGCTTTGGTCATGAGTGAAAAAAAGAAGTCAAAGTTAAAAACAATAAACATTTGGCACTGAAATTCTTCAAAGAAAGTACACTTCTACTATGAAATAGTAGAGTGGACAGGTCCATCTCCTTGATTGATTTGTATGTGCAGCTTCACTGTGTTTCTGCTGATGTACTCTGAACTTGAGAAGTTCTTGTCTTGTTTCATGGCATGCACAAAAGGACACTGCTGAGAAGTGGAGAGAATGCAAACTCATTCAGCTTGCGAAAAAGAATTAGGACTAACTTTGTATCCACAATGGGATAGATTAAAGGAACGAAGTACTTGTCCAACACAGGACTTTGCTCCATTAGTGAAAAAATAGTATCCAAATAACCTCCACCTAGCAGAGGCCTAATCCTGGAAGCACCTTATTTCATTAGATACCTACAAACCTTAGGTTAAGCAAGGATATTCCTAAACTTCAGTGTCTATAGATGCTCAGACCTGATCCTTACCTAAGCAGCCATGTCCTTACAGCTCACATAAACTCAATTAGGATCAAGGAAAAGGAAGATTCTTCCTCAAAACCTCTGAGGATCCCTGTATACTAGATGTTCTAAAGCCATGGTTAACACAGGCTTATGTTCCTTATATGAAAAAGTACTTTTGATGACCACCTTGAGACATTGCCAATTTAAGCATAAGTTCAGTTTATTAAACAGTACCATCACACACTCTCTGGCTCACGAGTAGCATTTCATTTTGCACAGTGGTACAGGAACGGCGAGGTTCCCCATCCAATCTAGACCCTAGCCAAGTCACACTGTACTCTTATGGAAAGCACAACACCTACACAAACACTTCTAGGCTACAGAAGAGTTCTGTGACTTATCCAACAGGTTTATAATACGGTAGGAGCTTCCACTGGCCCCTCTCTAGCTACAGCTTAAAAAAAGGCTGGTAGTTCTCCTAGCTCCAGCTAGAAATTCTCCAGCTTCTCCTTCAAAACAGATGTAGGAGACATCTACAGAGTCATAACAGATGCAATCATCTGCCCTGCTACTGTGGCTCTCACTTCCAGCTTTGCACACAGAAGGGAATTCGTTAAATTCTTGGTCCTAATATTCCCTATTGTGTACTTCAAGGCAGCTCCACGCTCAATGTATTGGCTGTTTTGCATTGCACTCTAAGGCATCAAAAATTCCCCTTTTACTGGTATTCAAGCCTAAGACTACGGGGCTTATGTTTTTACCTTATAGTAACTGAGAGAATATATTACGTATTCTTCTTGGATCTTACTTTTCTGTATTTTAGCTGTCAAAATTTCATACCTGGCATAGCTGAAGAAATAGATCACCCAGAACCAGCACAACATACTACACTCATATGTTTGCATCTTACAAATATACATGAAGCATTAGCATAAGTTAGTACGGTATGAAAAAAAATCCTACCTGCTCTTCAATAAAACGTCTCTGTTTAAAAAACTCCCAGTCTTCCTTTAGCATGCGTTGTTTTGTTTTCATTGCCATCTAAAACAGAATTTAAGGAAAACTCATTGATTTAATCACAGAAAACCTACAATGTTGTCAATCGGTCTATCAGTTTCATTAAACCTACCTTGTCTATACTATTATAGAAATACTTATATAGTCAATATGAAGTGTATTTTGTTTGCTAATCATTTGAGTCAATTAAAAGGTTTTATATATGTTTACACTATTTTTCAGTCAGATTTTTCCACTGTTATTCCTTATGTTAATATTTCTCTTCACTAAGTATTTTCATAACATTGGCAATCAAATGTGATTGGCATTAAATCCTCAACATCTCAGACCCAGTTAAGTCCACTAACATCTAGAGACACAGGACTTTCAGGAAGCCCTCCACACAGGCTCATGGGCAAACTCTGATGTACCACAAGTGGAAATAACCACCTAATAAAGGAGTCAAAACATTGGAAGTGGTGACCTAGAGTAACATTATTTACCACTCAATGCATTTCATTCTCATGTACATTCATTCCTCAATGCATTTCATGCTCATGATTTTATCTAAGGATGGGAATATTTTATAATACCTTGTCCCTGAATCACATCACCATAAATGCACAGAGCCCATAACTTCTTGCACATAAATGATATCTTTGTGATTTAGTAAATAAATTCACTCTGACAGAATGCAAAAGCTTCCATGAATTTTAACGCAGCAAAATTCAAAACAAAGCTTCTCCTATTGCACCTCACATTTTAAGAGCAGTACATAGTGAGGAACAACAACTATCTAGGTTACCTTTTAAAGGTGGGGGTTTTTTTGATTAATTAGGTTAATGAAAAAAAGAGGTCTTCCACTTTATAAAATATAATAAATTGCTTCATACTTAGTGAGCCACTGCTCACTAACCTGTAGGTTTTACCACTAGCAATTTTTTATTTTTTTTTCCACTTCAAAACGATGCCTCCAGAAATTCATACTTAACTTAGTAGTAAGACTTTCAACTTTGATCAAGTGCATAATTGCTATTATCATTATTTAAGTTGGGAAAATGAAATTCTAAGCTGGGTATTTGAAAGACTATTCAATAGTAAAGTTTTGCCAAAAGAATTTCTGAAACCAATATCAGCATGTAATTCTAATTACTTCTCTGGGCTTTGATTTCCATTGATCCAGTGAGGTTGCATTAACACCAAAAACTTAGTTTATCACTAACACTGAACGGTACTGTAGACCCTGCAGCCAAGAGCATTGGACATTTCATCCTGGCTGTGCTATCAGCTTCTGAGAACCCTTGAGCTATATTTAAACACAGCAATACTTGCTGGTTTAGGTTCTCTGCCACCTAGCTTAACCCTCACCATCAAAGACATGCACCTACATTTGCTATGCGTTATAAGAGAAGACTTTAATGCCAAAGAACGACGTTTAAAACAGCCAGTGCATTAACTGGGAGCTGCCTACTGAAGCCTGCCAAGAAACTGTCAAATGAAAGTCTTGGTACTCTTGAGTATTAATAGGAACAAGGGCTGAAGCTGAAGTTTTCCTAATTCCAACTTCACAGCTTTTCCAATACACTATGTCTGCAAGTATCTTAAGTTATTATTTATGGATTTACTAGGAAACCACTTCTCTCACCCCTTTTTCCCTATTATTATTTATTTCAGCAGAGCAAAGCAACTGCAATACAAACCACATGATTCGTGCCAAAGAATTCCGCTAGAGAGAGTGGAGAGAAGCTCAAATTGGAGAATTTAGGAAGGAAATCAGAAGGAAAAATTTATACTTCAGCCTTGCACATCTGCAGTGAATATCCTATGACTGCTACACAATGGTCTGCTACTACCCTCTTCATTCCTCTTTGTTTATTTGAGGGTAAAAACTTTAAGATGCATCAAACGAGACATGGTAGAGTGAGACAGAAGGTGTACAAGTATTTTTCCATTCTTAATCATGAAACAAAATAAGCAGTTTGGTCAGAACTAACATATACCACTAGATCACCTGTGAGTGCTCTGATGTTCATACATCCCTCACAGGATACTTGTTGCTTCCAAATTTTCAACTCCCTATCAATCATAACTACACATTTGAGCATCCCAAATTCCACCTGTGAACCTAATCTATTTTCCTAGCCTGTTTCACTAGAATTAATAAAAATAATTCCTCTTATCACAAGCTCTTCACACTGAAGTAGTGTTTCAATTATTCATACAGCCGCCATAAAGACAAAAACCCAATTATGTTCATACAATACTGCTTTTTTCCCCTATTAGGTTGACAGGGACTTTTAAAAAATGCCAAGTAAAAAAAAATTAAATCACAAATTAACATGGAAAGATAAGCAAGTGTGTCTCCCTGGGCTCTTGCAGTGCTGGACAAAGGCATTACTGTATTCCTTCCTCCTGTGGGAGCTAGCACTGAAAAAAATCCACAAAGTTCATAGGACTACCTAGCCATTACTTAAGGAAATGATTCAGACATATCTACCACCCCCTGAGTTAAATGTGGTCTTAATTTGATAAGAAAATCAGGATCTGGAGGGACCAGCTACGCACATGTAAACTCTCCTGTATTCCAAATACCCTAATCATCTTCCTCAGATTTTAGCACGTGGCAAGTACGGGTGCTGATATGAAAGAATCTTTAGTCTAAATTTTCTTACAGTGTACACATGGTACAGCAGTGTATATTAACTTACATGTCCTACATGTGCATGACAGCTGTCTTTACACAGTCTTAAAAAAGTATTTATATTGATTGCAAAAGCTATTCACTTTTTTCCCCAAGTAGTAATAACATACCATACAGTAGCAGAGGGTCCATTATTTATCTCTGCTGTTGCCATCTAAATTTTTTTTGTATAGTTCTGCAGTAGATAAATGAGAACCATTCCTAAGGTTTCCTCTGTGATGGTCTGTTCTAACCGTTGATACATCAGCAATAAAACCTCACTATTTTGTTATGCCAAGAAGCAGCAAATAATGAACATGCATTCACTGTTAAGAACCACAGTTTCCATAGTAGCTGGGCTCTTTGATTTCTACCTTATTGACAAAAATATCACTGCAAATACAGGTAGGATGGGCGTAATGAATGATATATTTCTGCGCAAATGAGAGTATAACCACATTATCACCAACATGGGGTTTAAGGCACAACTGTAAAAATATTTTTCTATATATAAATACCAATATTAAAAAAAAAAATCAATATCTCCTTTAAAATTTAATGGTTTAAAAGTTTAGAATTGTTTCCCCACCCTTGCAGTTGTTTGGGGTTTTTTGTGTCATTAGGAAGCAAAAGTCATTGTTTTAAGTTTCTACTAATGGGAAAAGGGTTTCTGTTTGCATCAGGATAGAGGCTTCACTGAGCAGATAAAAAAATGCTGTAAGAGTTCTCGTGGCAGTTGCATGGTCACGATATATGGAAATATACAAAAAATCTGTTAAGAAGGGATTTTGAAGTGGTGCAGGTCAAACATCCAGAAGCTTGATAGGAATGACACTCCAGAAATTCCATCTTTTGGAAAAATTAATGAATCATTAGAAGTGAACTGGACTCAGTTTCTTACTGGAGTGGCAGTCCCAGACAGCCACAACACCCTAACACCACAGGGAAAATGGCTTCCAGTAACACAAAATATGAGATGATGAAAGTTTACTGAACTGCAATCAAATACCTAGGTGCAAAAAAGCAGTGAAAGAGAAAACTTTATAACTGATATCTCACAGATGTAGACCCCAAATATAGAACCCCTAAAAATAAAATCAGTGTTGTCCTCTCTCAATCCTGAAGGTACTAAAATTAATAGTAAAAGTTGACTTAAAACTTCATCATGGGGAACAGACTCTGAAGGACACTTACAAGTGTATCATAAGACTTGAAAATAAGTTTATCTATATGAGTAACACAGTATTACTACATCTCAAATTGCATCTCCAACCTCCTAACGCTCATAAGACTTCAGACTACATGAACAGTTCTACAAAATTCTATCTCTTGACTTATTTCAAGATATATTCTTTCTTCTAGTATACTTAAGATTGTCTTACGATTGACTTAAGTCCTTATCCTGAGCTGTTTAAAAAAAAAAGAATAAAAAACCCCAAGTTCTTTGAACATAAGATAAAAAGCACATGAACGGTTTTAGAAGAGTATAAAAAAACCACACTTGCAAAATAAACAGCTCTTTCTGAAAATTAAGCTCTTGACAATGTAGGAACCAGCTCAACAGTGTGATTATTTTCTGAAACATAGTGCAAACTCAGAATAATCAGCTATCAGAACATACACTTAAAACAGGATAATTTCAGAGGTCTCAAATATTAATGTAGTGAGACTCTAGAATTTGATTTTGACAGCTGTACAAAGATTATCACCATACTATGCAACACGCTGTAGTTTTTAGAAGGAACCTATTCCTCTGAATTTCATTTAGTGTGTTATTTTGGAAGCTTAGAGGTTTTTGTTTTGGGTTTGTTGTTTTATTTTTTTGTTTCTTTGTTTGTTTCTTTTACTAGTGAAATCTACAAAACAAAGTTTCAGATGACAGGCTTAATTCAAAAAAGTCCCAAGACCATCTCTAAACAATGGCACACCAATCTGCTTCAACAACTTGAAGATGCTTTCTGTCCAATCACCATTACATGTTCTGAACGACTGACATGAATGGAGTTAATTTTGTTGCATCGAATCTCTGAATAAAAATACCAGAGAAATTCTTCACCCGAGGCACAGCCTTGTACGGACTGCTCCCTACACAAAGACTGTTTGCGTGATTCTTACCTGTTCATCAACATAATCATCTATTCTTTTCTGGCATTCGAGCCATGCTTCAGCAACTTGACCCATTTCCTGTTCCAGCTGATGATACCTTTGTAGCAAGGTACTATACATATCTTCACTACAGGAATCATGCGTTGTTCCAAGCCTACAAGTTCAAACAGCACTTGTTACAGAAGAGTCATTTCACTGCAGAAAAAAATCATCACACTAAGTTCTGCCAGATGAAAAAGTGTTGAAGTGCAGTTATTGATAAACAAAGGCCCACATAGCTGCTTATATCCCCAAATTAAATATTTTTAGTAATTTTTTAAAAATTATCCAACCACCACTTGTTCCATCGTTCTGTAACCAACAACAGCAAGAATGTGCAACATTTCTAGAGCCTCTTTCCAACAAGCAACCAGATGTCAAAACTACAGAGCTGTATTTATTCAAAATTTGTTGCTTGGTATGTTTATCCTTCCAAATTCTATGGGCAAAATATACCTGTTGACTATTTACTAGCTATATAATAAAAAAAAAAAAAAGCCAGAAGCTTGTTACTCAGTACTGTCATAAAATCATAGAATCATTAATGTTGGAAAAGACCTCAAAAAACCCCAAACAAACAACAACAAAATCATCAACTCAGCCATCTAACCAACATTATCCTGACCACTAAACTATATCCTGAAATGCCATGTCTACATGTCTTTTGAATACCTCCAGGGATGATCAATGCTAAAAATATTACTAGATGAGTTGGAGTTCCAGCTGGGTAAAGTGCTGCAGAATGAGGCAAGATAATTTGGTTACATGCAGTTATCTACTATCACTTGAGTGCCATCAAGTTCAAAATGTGGTTATGCCATTCATTGATAACTTTCACTGTCAGGATCCCCAGAAAGAGGAGACAGATTTACCTCCCTTTCTATTGATTCTGTATAACAAATTCCTTTAAAAAAAAAAAATCTACTAAAGCATAAGTAAATAAGCAAACCCCTGAAACATGATGTCATGAATAAATGACAACATTGTATTTCATAGTGTGTTTAAAGCACACTGAATTGTAATGACCTGTAAATTGACACAAATAAATGGCAGCTTTTCAACATTCCTCCTACTCAGTAATTAAAACAAAACTGGTTAGTTAATTAGGCACCGAGATCATATGGTCAGCCAAAACCCGTAACAGAAAACAAAACCCAAGCATACCAAAACTTGATATTTAAAAGCCCAGCTCCAGCATCACAGGGGGGTTATTGATTTCCATCACAAGAGGACACTAACCTACCCGAAGAACTACATAGTCCTGCCTATCGTGCAGCTGAAAACTGAGCCCTTAAAATTAAGGTGACAATGAAGAACTGAGCGAATAACTCAGTAAACATTAAGTTACAGCTGTTAGCATGACTTTGCCAATAAATTTAAGTTTGTTTTCTTGTGATGTTTCTGCCCAGCGCCTGCAACACAACCACTTTAAAAGGGTGTGTAAGCAATCCCGCATGTTAAAAACTTGAGAACTCCATGCTTGGTAGAGTACAAAAAGCAGTTTCTAAGGATATGGTGACTTTAGGATATAAACACTTACTCCCCACCAGTGCAGACACTCTCAATTGCTGTTACTAGATCACAGTTTACTAATTTTCCTGAAGCTTGTGTTTCTGGTATTATGCAGTCAGGCCAAATTCTGATCTGTACTGTACAGAAGTGCAGAATTTGATCTTATATTTGTTGCTGAGTACTATTCTTTCAAACACTAGTTGTGCACAAAATCTTTTTGAAATATGCTCTAAGTTGGAAGCAAAAGAACTTAAAATTATGTGACAACTGAGTAAAAGTTAATATGTTACTAGTAAATCCACTTCCACCCCACAAGGTAAAAATAAAGCGACAAATATTTCGGTCCTGTAAAAACAGAGATGGAATATATTCCTGGATTGCAGTAAAAAGAGGTAATAAAATCATCACACATACAAAAACCAAGAATTGCTTACTTTACAGTAACTGAATCTTCCAAAGCATACCTGTTGACATACATCCTGCTGTATCAAAAGGCCACGTACCTTGATCAGGAACCCAGAATTTTTTGGCAAACAGCATTTAACCGAAGCTGTGCACATGCCCTGAACACTGTCCCATCCCATAGAGGGGAAGCAGAAAGGACAGAAAAGCCTGAGTTGTCTGTCAGTTACTTCATTACCAAACCCCAATAAAGCAACTTGTTGAATGTAGGTGTGTCAGTGGCTGCATGTAATAAAAAAACCTCTTAACCCAAGAAAGATATTTAACCTCTAAGAAACCTTTCACACAGACACCTTCATCAGGAATTACCAGTCACCCATCTATTAAAGGACTGGATTTCCTCAAATACTAGTTATGAAAACACAGTCTTAGGAAATTCTGTGTCTGATTTAGAAGCCCTGCTAAGTCTTGACAAGCATATGGACAACTCTTACAGCTGGCCTGCAGACTGCACAACTGAGTGTGGCTCCTAAACAAACCAGAGATGTTGATTAGGCAGTGGAACAAGATACATTAAGATCTTGGTAGTCTATCCTGAGTAGATGATCAGTCATGTGAAATACTGACACAGCTGTTCCTGTGTCACTAGTAACCTCCATCCCCACAAGACTGCTATGTTTAAACCTCTGTAAGTGAACATTGTTTCTGGTCTGACATCTGATAAGCATCCTTTGAACTAGTTACAGCACACCAACTATATAATTGGAAAAAGCCAGAGACTGATTTAAATAAGAGATGAAACAAAGGGTGAAGACCCAAAATCCAAGTGAAGCTGAGATACCAAAACACCATTTCACATTTCTTCTTCTGGAAGTGAAAATAATGAGGACAATGCTCTGTAAAGAAACTTTGGCAACACCTTCTCTACTGCATGCAAATAATTCTGTACTGACCAAATGATCAGGGATTAGGCTTATCCCTGCTTCTCCATGGGAGGCCTCTTCCACCAATTCCCAATGGAGAGCAGATTATTCTCCAGGAAAATTTCCTAGGAAGGCTACCTAGTTCTTTTACTTCAAGACCAGAGAACTCAGCAGTAAACTCCTGGAAGTCCACAAAGAGAGACATAACCTATGCTTACCAAAGAAAACCACAGCATACACCATACACACCAGAAACCACAGAACAGGAAGCTTGTGCTAGATCTCTCCTTTCAAAAACGCCCATGTGAATGCATCTAGGCTAACCCAGAGCTTATGTGAAACATCCTTAAAGTTACCTAGTGAATACATATGTACTGGGAAAGAAATTCCTGCAGGAAGAGTGTCTGACTTCACCATATTAAATCCTTGCTCGTAGCTGTCACTACAGTGAAGTTCTGTAGAGAAACACCACCTGTTGCTCAGAATTTTATTGCAGTAGCACTTAAGAATAACAGGTGAATGACAACAATACAAAGGTTTGTTAAGAAATAACCATAACTTTCACTAAGATCATTCTCAGCTCTGCAGATGAAGGCAATATAAAGAGTTATGATACGGACAGGATTGCTGGATACAGCGTCATTGGTACTGAGAAGTCAAACACGGCTCACTGCAGAAAATACACAACTGAACATGCTATAGAACAGAACAACAGAATCAGATGCCTTAAAAAAAAAAAAAAAAGGCTTTCAGCACCAACACAGTTTAATATAAACCAATTAGACAAGTTACTCTGAGGGACCTTAGACTCTTGTTGAGCCTGGTGACAATTAAGCTTTCTTGCTTTTTCTTGCTTTCCTTTCTAGTGACTATTAGCAAAAGGAGAACTCATCAAAAATTTCTTTATTCACTGTGAGCAACATGTCCTGAGACAGATTAATCAAACTGCTCTTGTACTAAACACACAAGTACACAGCATAAATTTATCTTTTCAGAAACGAGATTCAGAAGTCAACATGAACCACCAATGACCATACTTTAAAAATGTTTGGACTGAAGGCAGAGAATAATGTTTCTATGAATTAATACCTCATCCCTGCAAAACACTAACACTTTGTAGGTACACAAATTACAGGCAGAGCAACCTTGCTAACAAAACATACACCCAGGAAATGCAACATGCCATCAGACCTGCAAACATATAGCAAGGAATTTTATTTCTTTTGCTTTTTCCAATTAAAAGATTGCTTAAAACTCCAAGTTAAGTTACTTGTGCACAGTTGGAATCATGAAGGCACTGAAGCTTTAATTCATTTGTGGAGTTGTAAAGACAGTAGTGATGCCCAATGACAAGTGAAAACAGTACTATTCAATCACACCATCAGGATTGTCATTGGACCCTGTCATTTTACTATGCAACTTTCAAGTAAGCAGATTAGGGTAGCAATTCTTCTGACAAGCAAGTGAGGACAGCAGCCTGCCTAATCAACAGTATTGTTTTCAATACAAATCCACATGGATTTTAACTTACAGAAACGCAGAAGAATCAAGAAAGTTGGTTTTGTTTTTTTTTTTTTTGGTTGAATGCTGTGGTTGCAAACATGGGGTTTCATTTCTCTTTTAAATTACAGAAGAAAGGTTAAACTCTACCTTAGATGTGACACCAATGTTGGCAAGCTATTCTGCAAGAGTGGCTCAGAAAATACCAGATTTTCAAACAGATGCTTATTGTGCAATTCCCATGTCACCTGAAATTTCTTCAAATGTTCATTTTCCTGTAACAAAAAAAAAACAAAAAACAAACAAGTGGAAATAAGCTGGGGTTAGGAAAAGCAACAACAAGAAATTTCTGTCAGAGGCAAGAATTTAAAGTCTAGTTTACAACCTATAGCTCAGATCTTACCCGGGTTTAAAATTCAGAAACTTAGAATTTAAGCAGATCTATAGAACTTAAAATAACTATAGCTTCATTTCTTGGTTTGTTTTTACTGTAGTTTTGTCTTGGTTTGTAATTATCATGGATTAGAGAGGAAAAAAAAAGAAAAATCAGTCTATGTTCTTGAAAGCTTGTATTCATTTCTGCATAGAAAAAATGTGGTTTATGATCTGAACCTGTTATTCTCAGGTTTTCTTGTCAAACAATTGTCTATCTTTGATTATTTTTTTAGTTCTTTATGCTTATCTAGTAACAGACCCGTGTAGGATGGCAAGGTGTAATCTTTATTCCAAACTGACATAAATGAAATAAACAGTTATCTCCAAGTACAGCTTCAAAACCAAAGTTTTCTAAATAGACAAGAGGTGAACATCCTACATCTCTAGTAAGCATACTGTTTTTCACTTTGAGGTAATTTAACACATAACTGTATGTCCTTTCATGAGACTGTCAGTATTCAAAAAAACCAGTTTGGAGTTTCATTATTTAAGGAGGGTAGTGGTGTTTTGCTTTTTTTTCCCCCAAGTTGCACAAGACACATGTACCCTTTCACTTGGAATATTATGGTTTTCCTAACCTTTCCATAAATTGCTCCTAATTTCTCAAGGGTCAACACTGAGAAAAGTTGATTCCCTAAGCAATTATGCTGTGATCAAAACAGTCAATGCTTATCTACAAAACCCTGTATATCAGGCTGTGCAGACTAGGATATTTCCCAAAGAAACACTAGGTAAGTTTTCCATTCTAGTCTGCTATACTCTGCACTTGAGGGCTCTCCTGTACTGAGCAGTCTTTCTAGCTTGCCCCCATGATAATCTGTGATTTCCTGGTGGGGCACAAACTTTGTTTCCTGCTCTTGAACTTTGCTAGCTGGCTGGATTCCTTTGAAATAAATCATTATTTCATTGATAAATTAGTTTGCCACAGGTGGAGGTTCAAGGCATTCTATTCCTTTGTACAGCAAGCGACATGTGAAGGATTTACCTATAAAAGGAAGGCTGCAATAAGTTCAGAGGTCTTGACTGCCTATAACATATTTCAACTGAAAAGATTCCTTCTTCCACAGCGCAGTGGTATGTTGAAAAAAAACCAACAAAACAGCCATACAGCCTGAAAAGGCTAGTGACCTTACTACTAGTCCTGAAAACTGTGATAAACTATTCTGTTGAATAAAACAGTTATTTAATACAACTAAGTCATGTATGACAAGAGACAGTATCCTACATTCTCATACTTTTTAATGTCATAGCTTAGGAGGAAGAAGTTTTCAAGCACTTACTGGGCTGCAGAAGGAAAACAACAAGAAAAGTCTGGGTTATTATGTGTTTTCTTATGTTTTGTTTCTTAAACGAGAACAGGAATTTTATTTTACTTGGAATTTTATTAGAAAAGGAGTAGATTGGAAAGTTCAAGCATCTTCTGCCTCTTCATGGCTATTATCTCAATCTCTCATACCTGCTATATTTTCATGACTACTAGTTCACAATGATAACCAGGGGGAAAAAATTAAAAGATCATTTTATGATCAGCAATGCAATGCTGGCAGTGTCTTCATTACTATCAGATCTACTTTGAGAAAGCTAACACTGGCACTACAATCCATCTGCTTTTCAGCTGAACAGGTTTCTGAATTCCAATGTAAATCATCCTAAAGAACAATCTTCTCTCAAGCACCTTGTTAGAGACTTGATGACTATTAAAAGCAGCCAATAAACTGGAAATGGCAGTGACCTCACATCTGTATCTAAGTGATAAAGCTGGGGAAGACAATACAGACAGCAGCAAATAAAAAGCACTGACAACAGAAATAAAAGTATCAGATATGCTCAAGTTTCATAACAGAAGAACATCTTCCTGTTTTGCAAATTCAATGTTACTAACAGCCCCACCTCAGTAATGACACTCTACTTCCCCTCCACTTTATCTTCTCACCTGTGACCATCATAGTCTTGGTACTGCCTATTCTTTTCCTCTCTTTATATACCTGGACAGTCACTTTAAGCTAGTTGGCCATAAACCCCAAATTTACCAGTTTATCCATTTTTCTTTTCTTGTGCAAAGTTTACACAAGAAAAGGGATGCATAGGATAAGGACATTAACAAAGGATGTACAGGAACACATTATTAACAAAACAGGATTTATAACAACCTCAGCCCTTAAGAAAATATAGCTAAAGAATTTTACTGTACTACTCACTCATAATGGACAGTTACTCAAGAAGAGTTTTTTTAAGGCTATTGCTTATTATCTACCTGACAACATAAACCCAAGACTAACATCACAATCACCTGACATAGTAAGCATTTAAGAACAAACAAGACCTTTAGAAATAACATCACAGACTAATTCCACGACAAGAGGTCATCATTTTAAGTGTCCATTCTTGGTTATGAGCAAAAAGAAAAACTGCATATTGACACAATCTGGAGTTATTGCTACACATAGAAGTTTGTGTCCTTTAAAGGTGGTTGTCAAGAGATGGTTAGAGATGACCAGAGAAGCGTTTCACACATTTCCAAAGGCTTTATCTAAAATCTTGTAGATCTTCTTAAAGATGTACAGTTCAGAGTGCCACAGACAGCATCCCACCCTTTTTCTTTACAAATATAATTTCACCACCTCACTGTAAGCGAAGCTTAATCTACATTTCTAAGAATTAAATTTGCCTTTTCATAATCTGTCTCCTAGCATGCAGATATAAAAAAGCCCTTATATTTTACAACGCCCAGAAAACAGTTGAAAGAGCCCAGAAATGCTCTGCCAGCATTACCCACAACAGGTAGAAGCATACAAGTTATTTTTGTCAGTCTTACCAGAGTAACTAGAAAGGCGCTGATTGTACATGCCGCCTGACAGAGTGCACTGTATTCTTCAAGTAGGAGTGAGATGAATTGATGTGCCTGAGGTGGACCTTGTATTGCTAATGTTGATGCAACTTTAGATCCCAGTGACAAGTGTCTGAGCAGACGAACCTTCATTTCAAGCACATATTCTCTAGCTTGCTGTTCCAACCGTTGGTAAAGCTGATACGGATCTCTTTCACAAAGCCTACATTTTTAAAATATTTGTGACCAAAAAACAACAATGCATGTAACAAAGTTTCTAAAAGTAGCTCCCAGTTACCATCAATAGTTACAGTTTACAGAACCTCCTTAAAACCAGGAGAACACAGTCCAGTTCCCTACTTTTACACTGTTGAACTGAGCTCCTGTGTACTTTTAGGACTGCAATGCTTGCACACCTGAAGAACACATTAATTCAGGACCTCAGTATTTCACTGTGACTTCTGAGCTAAAGAAAAACAAACCACATTGACTCAATTTGCATCTAACCCTACAGACAGAAAGATTTAAGACAAGCTTCTTTACAGCTTCTCCACATTCTTCCATACAGTCCCAGCCAGAAGAGCCAGACCTAGGCTCAATCAATTTCCTGTAGCAGTACAGGCATTTACTTCAAGCCACTGAAGGAGCCTGACCTGTTATGCAGCCAGAACATGCCTAACCAGACTGGACTTGGTGACTACTTCAGGTGGCCCTTCTGTTGTTGATATTACCCTTCTGAAAGCTTTTAAGACATTCATGAAGCTCCTTCTCACCTTCTTGAGTTTCTTACCCCAAGTTGAAGATCATATAAATATAACGTATAAGGACATTTTTTGCACCTTTTATTGAAGGTCTGCCATTGCACAGCAGAGGTGTGGGCCACAAAGAATGTCCTTCAAGCTATGTGACTTAAGTCTCTCCACCGTGGTATTGCCTGAACACAGTCATTACAAATGGCTAGTGGATTTTTTACTCTTTTTTTAAATTTTATTTTTTAATCTAGAATAGGGACCAGAATCTGGGACTCCTCTGGGACTTCCCCTCCAGGGAAGCACATTAACATTGAGGTTCCAGAACCACATTGCCCTCGATGCACTCTGATCACCCACTCAGTATCTGCAAGACTAGTCGCTGTGAGACAGAGTTTCTAAGAGGGTCAGGGCTCCTTGCTATGGACAGCATACAGTTCGCTAGGTCTGATACTCTCCTGGAAGCAAGACATGGCTTTGAACCACCTCACACAGAAGAAAATTGAACACAATGGCTGCTCTGAATCACTTTAGCGGGAAATTGTGCTATTTAAAGTCCCAATAATGGAGTTTAAGCATTCCCCTCAGGTTTTTCATACTGCAGAGAAGTGGGGAAGAAGAAAGATAAGTACTTAAGAGTTAGATGAATAAAAGTCTGCTGTCTAGTCCCTTCTCTTCCCTCATCACTTACAATGAATTACTAACATATTGCCATAAACCTCTCCAACATACAATAGGGACAGTACTTAGCAGCACTACTTACTTGAAAATCAGATCAGACAGTTTGTGTTCCTTGCTAGCTCTGTCTAACAGAGCTGGGCCTAGAATGAGGAATTTCTGCCTTTATATATAGATTTACTTGGCCACAGCACCATCTTTAGCACACTGCCTACATGGTTTCCTCGGGGTTTTCAGTCTGATGGGTTGTTTGTTTTGTTATTTACACTTCTAATACCCACACTGACTAGCTTTGTTAAAAGAAAATTTTGTGCGACATTAGCACCACAGACTAGACAGATTGGTGTCTGTTCAAACACCGTATCCTAATCTTTTTCATACTTCAGAGACTATAAAGAAGTCAAGGGAAAAATAATCATTCACATTTAAGGTTTCCTGCTTTGAGATCCTGTTTCTGCCTTTGTGTTTTAATAATCTCTCTCAAAAGTGAAAACCAGTTCTAAAGAAATCAAAGCTCCTGAGTACACAGGAAAGGTACACAGTATGTGTTCCAATTCCCAAAATCTTTCTATTAAAGAGAAACTGGAAAAAATCATAATTATTTTAGCTGCAATCCAGTTTTAATTAGTTACTATCCAACATTTAAGCATCTTTGGTTTCAAAACCTATGATGCATGTTTTGATCACTTCAAGTGTGACTAACAGCAAAGCATAGCATTACTCTATACAACTCATGTTCAAATCCAAACACTCTATTTTTATATAGCAGAAGTGCAATAAGCTTATTTAATTATCTGTTAAGTCCAATTCAGGAGTACAGTCATAAAAAGAGTAATGCTAGTTGACTATAATCTTTCAAAACTTTCCTTACCTCACCAGAATTTTGATTCGGCTAAAAACTCCACAGCAGAACTACAGTTTGTCAGATGAGTCAGACCTTTGTATACTGAGTACATACAGAACCAAGGAGAGCAACTATTCCTTGACCACACATTCTGTTAGCCAGAAACTGAGATGAAACCTCCTGGAGCACTTAAAGGACAGCCCCACTATTCTCAAAAGGAAAAAGCCCAGAGCTGAGGATGTCATTAAGCACACCTTCAACTTTGCACCTAGAAAAGCTAAGAAAATTTCAACTTCTGAACTGGGTAAAAAGTTCTCAGAATTCTCCTCATCAGTGATCAAAGTCATATCAATTTTTTTTTTTTTGGTTGTGGGGTTTGTTTTTTTGTTTTGGGTTGTGGTTTTATTTTGTTTGCTTTGGGGTTTTTTTTGCTTTGGGGTTTTTGTTGGGGTTTTTTGTTTGTTTCTTTGTTTTAAGTCTCTACTAGCTGTTACAACTACAGTAAGATGCAAGGACTATCTAACGACTCAGGTTAGTTCAACGAGGTAAGAATTTCCTGTGGGGCAACTCAAACTAAACAGTGTCATCTTAATAATAATCATCCCAAGGTCTTTTGAGAAGTAAGATTTTGGGAGGCTTCCTTAATTATACATTAATATTCCTATTGCAAATAGCATACAAATTTAATAGCTTCCCATGCATTCAATCTATCATTTAAAAATCCATTATGAATGAGAATTGGCAGTTCTGACTTTCCATTCTAGTGGAGAGGCAAGCATTCTTAAACAACCAGACAGTAAAGTTTTATTAAAAAGCAATATTCCAAACTACTTAAAAACTATTTTAAACAAAAATCCCCTTAGCAATTAATAGATATTTTTCCAAGTGCTATACCTATCCACCAGCTCTTTCATTCCTTCTTTATCTGGTACCAAAGATTGGTCTTGGTCATCTGCTAAGGGGGTCCCAGCTTGGCGATATATGCACCGAACCATGTATCTTACTTCTGACCAGTAATTCTGAAGTTGCTGAGGTTCACGTTCAGGCTCTGCTGAATTTTCTCTGCAAGTAATGACAAAAATAATTACTCTCTATTTCTATATTGCATAGGTGTATTGATTCCTACTTTCTGAAGATGCTCTTTGGGAAAAGCAACGTACATCTGAAAATGGCTAAAATACATGCCTAAAATAAAATATAAAATCGGATAAAAGCTGCCATCCATAAGTTACTGTCATTGACAGATAGCCTGCTTAAAGTTCAGAACAACAAATAAGCTACAACTCTCCCAACAATCTGCCTACAAGCATCAATGCTGTTGAATTTGAATTCAGTTACCTGCGCTCATTACAGGCTTCACAGTTGCATGCTATGTCTGAAGGAGAGGAATTGCTAACGTCTACAGCAGGCACTGTCTGTGCACCAACAGTTATTCTTCCTCCTCCTACAGATTCCTGCTGTGATCCACTGTTTCCAAGAGGCATGTGCAATAGGAAATCTTGACTCTGAAAGGAAAAAACAAAGGTAGCTTTCAATTAGTAGAGTAGACTAAAATGTTGATAGGTAGGCAAATATTAAAGTGGCAGTGATTATGGCAGGAAATAAAGTGACAGGAATATTTGGGGAGGACACTCAGCCAGGCACAAAGAACTTTCTAAAAGCCTAATAAATGCAAGAGATGGACTGAGATAACCAGTGATATAAATAGATTTCATTTCTAAATACTGAAGTATGTTGATTATAATTATCACCTTTGTGTACTCCAGCATAAACAATGACCTAAGCTGAAGGAAGGCTTGCATCATCCATATTAATCAAACTAGCAATATCTCTTCAGTCTCTATGTGACTAAGTTTGTCTTTTGTAGTTCAACAATCTCTTCTGTTAAAAAGCATAAAATCTCTTTGTAACAGCCAGACATACTACATAGTAATGGACAGCAGCTTTCTGAGCTGCTGTCATTGGGACAGGGCAGATGACAAATCTCTCTTCCAAGGCTGCTAGTATTTTGTCTCCAGTTTATCTTCCTTCTCTGTGCTCTAGCCCCCATACACACCGTGCTTCCCTCCTGCAGTCTCCCCACATTGCCAACAGCTTTTTGTGGCATCAGGTAGACACCTCTCCCACATTCGGAGCATGACTGAAGGGGTTTGTGTTTCACCCCAGATGCTGGAGCAGGATGCAGACACAGGTCAAAACAAGCCTGCATGCTTTTGCTCCCAGCAGCAAGACGTGCTACTGGTGACAGTGCTGAGGCAAACCAAGCCAGATGATGAGAGCAACAGCAACTCAAACACACAAGCATCCATAGCAAAACACTTGTACTCTGGCTTGCAGTGATTTACAAAAAAAAATTTTTAGCTCATTTTCTTTTTTTTTTTTTTTTTTTTTTCTCTTTTCCACCTGCTGGTTTTTGTTTTCTTTTTATTAGTTCATTAAACAGAGCTTATGTCAAAAATTGACCCAACTGAACAATCATGTGCTTCAGTCTTGCTGTGCTTTGAACTCTCTAGGATGTGTTTACCAGGCTAGGAGTATAATTCCCTTAGATGTAATCTGCTTTGACTAATTTTACTAAACTGTATTAATAGCAAGAGCATGAGTAAACACTAAGTGTATACAAGTGATATATTCTTACATTTTTCTTAGAAAAGACTAAGCTAACCGTGTTTCTATCATAAGTTTAACAACATATGGTATACAAAACCAACCTTTCTTCACACTGATTTGTTTACTAAACTAAAAATCCATGTGTCTATGGGCATGTGCACAGTTTAACTCTCTACAGGGAAATGTCAACTGTAATCTATAATGCTTCCAACTATTTGAAGTGTGGGGCTTCCCAGATCAGTAGTGAAGATTTGGCTCTGCAGTACGGCATCTATTTTATTCCTAATGGGGTTTTGCTGGACCTGTCAAGGAACTCTTTGTATTCTTCTGCTACACTGAGCACAGCTCAGTGAGGTGGAATATTTATTTGAAAATATACTTGAGCATTTAATTTAGAAATTAATCACAACTTGAAATATTAGCACCTAGAAATATTAGCACCATGTACTAAATCAGTGTTTACAGTGCTACAACAAAGAATGAGAAATTGTTATAGGTATACTATGCAAAAGTGTGCTGCTTTATTAATAAAATACAGGAAAGAAAAGGCAACGGAAGACACGTGGGAATGTGGCAGTGCAAGTGCAGGGACTCAATACTAGGGCAAGAGCAGGGAAAATGCAGATAGTTTACCTCAGAAAGGGGAGGAAGAGCAGACAGAGAATAGAAAAGTGTAATAATTAAAGCTGCACTGATAAAGAACAAAGTATGAGATCAAATACAGTAAAAGGGGGGAAAAAAAAAACCAAGAAACAAATCCAAGACTTGCTCTATTCAAAAACCAAAAATTCTGAAACCAGATGGAAATATCTCCTAAAATACTTACAAAGCATTTACAGTTTAAGTGGTTCCAAAGTAGCATTTAGCCTATAACAACATATCATCTTAGTCTACTGAGCTGAAGTACCTAACTTACCACGAGGGATTGCTCTATTGTAGCGTGCCGTTCCTCCTTTTCAACTGTTCGGCGACAGTCTGGGCACACCCACAGCGGAAGATGCAGCATATTGTTTGCTTTTGGAGATGTGGAAAGTGCTGTTTTGCTAGAATTTTTTATTCCGCTCTCTGAAAGCGAAGTATCTTTTCGTTCACTTCTACAAAGAAGACAATGCTCGCCAGTTGTATATGGTGCCCTTTGGCCCAAGCCAAAGGTAAACGGTGTCTACAAACAAGTTTTGATAGATAACTGGTTATTCACAGAATATGTACCAGAAAAGCTTATTTGGAGATTTTTTTTTTAAAAAAAATAATAAATTGATCTTTTAACAGTGACTATTAACTGGTGACTATTTGGAGTGTCCCAAGATCAAATACAGAAGTCTTAATATCCACATGGCAAGTAATTCTGATTATGAATATACTCACGTTTAAAAATTACTGTTGTTTTCAGGGAGCATGGACTACAGCCTTCCCCTCTAAAATAATTCAGCCTATATGCAATAATCTAGTAGTAAAAAGGGATAGCACAACTCCTTTTACTGTTTTTCCTTTTTATCAGTAAGAATAGAACTGTTCTTTGAAGTTCTGTGTCATCTTTTTCATTACTAACAAATACACTTTCAGATAGCCTTGTTACAAAATAAAAGTTTAAATCAGTTTTAACAAAACCAATCAGTAGGGTCTTAATTCGATAGGCGATAGTGGATTTTAGGTCGACTTGGCAGCTTATGAGGACAATGGCAGTTCAAAACCTCATTTCTCTTCCAAGATGCTTCTGTGCATGAAATTATGGTTCAGCCATGAGATGCTTATTATTCAAGACTGATACTCAAAAACATGTCAAGCAGCACAAGCCAAACAGAACCCAATTTTACAAAGACATAATCAAAATTATAATGAATCATATAAAACATCTTATAATGGCAGAATCACAGATGTGCTTAGTTAATTAGTTATTACCTCTGCCTTAATTAGCAGCATCTTCTATGGAAGCCTCAAAATAGTTAAACAGTTAAAGGAAAGGCAACTTTTAAATAAGTCATTCAAGCATTCCTCTAGATACTGCTCCAACCTCAATACTAGCAAAAATACTGCTTTAAAGATCTTGTAGGGCTGAAGGGCACAAACACAGGTGAAAAGTTCTTTAGGGCAAAGGACTAGTTCAAGCTACAACACAATTCACTAACTCTCTTCTTGACTTCACAGCAACAGGAGATGAATTCCCTACTGCTGACTCTACAGAAAAACAGCACAGCATTACAAACCCTTGATTTTTGTGTTCTTTGCATTTATAAAGCTGACAGAGTCAGCAATATGGAAAGAATAACAGAATTCTAGACACACACACACGACACTCTGAATTAATCTCCACAAGTATCTTCTTTCAGAATTTCATGATTTAAGGTAACGGATTTAGTAAGAACAGCTAATCTCACTACTCACTGATAGCACTTCAAGAATTCACACTCAAGCACTAAGGCAAGAAAAAGACAACAATTTCTCCAGGTGTCAGCTGCAAGTTTTCAGAAAACATTCTCATGAGGGAAGACCCACTCTGCCTTCTGAAAGACTGGGACTGACCAGCCCCTTACTGATTCTATAAGCACGAACATATTTCTCAAGTTAAGACATTCTCCTTGGCTGACCTGCCTCAGCTGCAAATTTTATTAATGCCTAAAAACACTGCATGCAAGGGGCCACAGCAGCTCATCCTGTTAGCCCTGAAAGTTTCCTTGTTAAAATGAAGGTTTTGAAGCCAGATTAAGTCTCTGTTGGAATGAATGACAATGACGTCTTTGTAGCTACTGCAGGCAAATACTTATGAACATCATCTGCAGGACAAAATCTGTAGAAAAAGCCGAGGACAAAAACGTAAAAGTTCAGAAGATAACGTGACACATTTTTGCAAAGATAAGGGTCACGGCAAACATACCCCACCATACTGCAAGGTCTTCTAAAAGTTAAGACTGACATGTGTGGTTCACTTAAAGTTGCATCATAATCAAAAACAAAAAAAAACCCCAAACAAACAAACAACCAACATGGCAAATACAGGAGAAACCCTAATTCTGGCCAATTCAGCCTCAGTAAAACACTAAAAGTCTCCCAACTGGGCCCGTATTTACAATGGATTTAAAGTTCAAATGAAAACACTTGGTTCCTAGAGCACAATGCAAATCACCTGCCAAGAATGAAAACTTCAAAGCAGGTTATTGCTGGCAAAATTGACAGTTAGAACCTTGACAAAAGTCAACAATCAGCACCTCAGATTCCTGTTATGGCTCTGTCATACTAAAATGAAGCTATGAATTGCAGTTTCTTATTTATTTAAAAGATGAGGAATGCAGTTACTGTTCATGTGACCATTTCAACAGCAGCAGTAAACTCCTCCTGGATAAGATGAGCTTGGAATTACATCACATATATATTTGTATGTCTTCAGTCTAATCAGAGCAAAGCATATAGCCTGGAGAAAAGTTGGATATTTTTCCACTAGTCAAGCTTCAAAAAAAGTGTGATGCATCTCTGCAAGAAAACACCCAGTCTCACTTTCTCTCTGAAACATGTTCAGATAGAATGTTCATAAATGAAGGCTGGAAGTAGGACAAGCCAAAATAGAAATAACTGCATCTCTGCCATGTATTTAGATTTATTTCCAAGAATAACTTCATTTTCACAAAGCTGCACAGCTTTTTTTTTTTTCCTACTCTGTCCAATTTCAAGCTTATAATAAAATTTTACTTCAGATATAGTAGCTTTGACTGCTTTTTAGAGCTTGAATAGTGACATCATCAGAAACTGACAGGTTAACCAAGTTCCAATCTCAAACAGAAATGTTTTTGAAGAGTTTTCCCTAGTACTTTTAAAACTGTTTAATCCCTTTGCCTGTTAGTAAATAACTCTACTAGCATAAACTCCAATAAAATTTGGCAGTACATACCTGAGAAACACCTGTGAACTCTGATCCAACAGAGCTGTCTGTAAACTGGGTACCATTTAGAGAAACCTGAAAAAATATTAATAGTACATTGGTTCAATAGTTGAGTTTAATACCAAAAGTTCATTAAAAAAAAAATTTACAATAAAACCTGCCTCTGCAGACAAGGTTGATATAACAGCTTTTGAAACTTGAATGACTGTTTCACTACAGAAAGCCCTCTTTTGTAATAAAAATTCTACAGATGCAAAAGTTTACAATTCATGTATTTTAAACTTTTGCACTGTAGCTGTTTCATTAGCTACTGTGATAAAAAAAAAAAAATCGATACAGGGTGAAAAAAAGTCATAAGTAAGCCAGTATTTTTCCTTCTCTATTTGATTGTTTGCATTTAGCTCTTAAACTTCTATTGTGAATCGAGACAATTGCCAAGGATTCTTGCCTTTTGAAAGTGGAATATAATACTGCTTAGAAAAAAATGCAGTGTTAACCAGGAAGACTCTTCCACAGCAAGCCTCCAAACCACATTCAGCTATTCTGCCACAGCAGCCTTCCTCCTGCCCCAGGTTGTAATTCATACAGAAACCTCACAGGGATCTCTTCTATAGCTTGTTTCTCCACAAGTGTTAAAGCGACTACACCAGGTATCAATGAAGTGCCTTTCCTAAACCCCAAGTGTTTTCATTATTTGCAGCATTATTTGAGAACACCGAAACAAGAGTGTACAGCGTACATTGTCACTGACTGGAATTTGAAGAATTTTGAATTTGTGATCTATCACATTGAAGAAAAGGCATGTCATGAAAAAACCAAACAACACAACAAAAACAAACCAAAACAGAAGAGGGGAAATAAAGACTAAAGCACGTTTGACTTTATTTTCCCCTCTCCTTAAGCACTGGTTTATCTCAGACACAATTTACCTCAAGCCTCTCTTCTCCCTTTCACATGTTTTTCCCAACCTCTTTTTCCTCTTCACTTTCCACCCACTGTTACCCAACATCAGTATTTCTAAGACTACTCTAAAGACCATGGCAAAAAAAGAGCCTGCTTAATGTAGGAACCCCTATATCCTATGTGTCACATCTATAGAGTTCAGAAAACATTTTTACCCTGCTACCAATCCAGAAACTCAAACTGGAGCCTGTTCCACCACACAATTACTGTAGGCAATGAGATTTAACACATTGTATGTGAGGCTTAAAGCAAATAAAAAAAAAAAGTTTTTTAAGTGTAAGTAACAACAGAAAAGGAAAGAGAAGGAGGTGGCTAATTAGAAAAACCTTGTAGAAGTTGTCCAAATAGGGCTGAAACAATAGCAAGCTAAAAACAGGGGGGACGGGGGGGACCGAGACTATCTCAGAAATAATTTAAGAGAGTGGGGGGAAAAAGAAATGTAAAAACTACAACAACTAAAACCTTTTTCAAAGCACATGAGGAACAGGAAGCAGTAGGTAGCCTGTCAGAATCTGTAAGGCTAAAAGTAAAGAAATAGATGCCTTAAAAAAATGCTCAAAAAAGCTAAAGTCATGGCAAAAACACCAGATATACTTTTTGCATCTTCATGTTGAATACAGAGGAATTTAAAGACATTCTCCCAGTGTAAGGCTTCTTTATAGAGGATTCATTAGAGGATCTGTTTCAAAGCTAGGAAAGGAGCATGGAGCTAACAGGCAACTCAAAAACTAGCAAACCGCCACCAAGAGTGGATGACATTCAGCCAAGAATCCTAAAGAAGCTCAAGAACATTATAGTTGCACTGGTAATTCCAGTATGTTAATGCTTGCTTTGTACTTCATCCGTACTAGAGGGGCATAAGTTTGGGGTTTTTTTTCTTAGTTATTTATTAATCTTTCAAAGGATATCTGTGAAACTGCAGTTAAAGTCTGCAGCAAGAAAGTGCCAGAGATGACAAAGTTAACTAATAGCAGTAAATTCTTCTTGTTACTGAAGACACTGAAGAATGGCAGGAGGACCTTACAAGATCTAGTTACTGGGCCATATGTTGCCAGATAGAATTCTGCGTGCAGAGATTTAAAGTAGAATTGACAAGCTAGGCAGCTGTCACTTCTGGACAACCCTAACTTCTAACTACCTTTTTTTTAATTATTATTATTAAATTAAAGATGACTAATTTTACTCTTTTTAATTATTTTAAAGCTTTATGCTTTAAAAACCTATTTCATTATGATAAATGCCAGAGGAAGGTGACATGGATCAGGAACAGAGCAATCTCTGCATGCACTCTTTTAGCATAATGGACACTGGGGGGGCAGGGGAAGAACAGAAAAGAAAAATCTATTCTTTCTGTAGGCGTCATTTACCAAGGAAAAGACATATGAGAACACTCTTTCTCTTGCAAGCTACTGTCACACTAACTTAGCATCTCTAAAATTTTTTTTTTTTTTTCCTGGCTAATAAGGAATATACCATCTCAGAACAGTGTAATTTGTACCAGAAAGTATGAAGAAAGTGAGAAATACAGCCTAAACAATAGCCCTTGATTTCACCTGCACAACCTTGAAGAACCAGTTGAGCAATTAGAACATAATCACTCAAAGACTGCCATAATTTGCTCTAATAGCTTGTCACCATAAAAATCAGACCTTCTGTGGGCTGAATGACATATTACTAGACAATACACCCCCATCTTCCTTGCAGATGAAGCCTGGTGAGGCTACACAAACATTGTGAGAGTTAGGAGTGATGCAACATCTCAGGAGACCTCAGGAAAAGAAACGCACAGGAAGAAAATTTAGCTTTGACTCATCGTCACTGAACACCAAACAGTTCAACAGAAATGTGATGCTTGAAAAAAGCGCAGGATTGAATCAAATTTCCCCTGGGGGAAAACAGCTAGAAAATACTGCACTGATTTTCTCACATGCCTCAGGAAAGATAGAGAAAACAATGTTACCAAGAGACTATTAAGGCTACACTTTATTCTACAAAGTCCTGATTTAACAAAGGTATTCCATACCATTTGAATTAATTCCCTTGTTTTCATGTAGGGAGGTGAAAAAACATTTGTTGAAGCATCTGAAACATTTTCTTTAAGTGTCTAAGTACCATGAAAGAAAGATAATGCACATACCCTGGCTATGCACCCCCAAAACCCATCAAGATGTCTTGGCTATGCCACTTGCTCTCCTGCCTACACTTTCTATGCCAAAGCCCACTTGCCACAGCTGCTCTGTGCTAAGCTTTCCCAGGTGCTCCCAGTCAGCAAGCACGCTACACATTACTCTGCAGCTTCACGGAACTGCTCTGCCTTGCTTCCCACCGCTGTCACCCAGTGCTGTTTGGGAGGCAGCAGTCTCAAGACACACTCACTGAAGACCTCCCTCCCTGCAGCCTGAGTGAAGCTCTGACTTGGGTGCTCTCCAGTCACAGGCTGAGCTGTTCCTCTCCTCTCACAGGCACAGCTAAATTGGGCACAGAACTGCTGCTGGCAGATAAGTGACACTTACAAAATCCTAAGTGATTTTCAGATAGGAAGAAAGATTTCTTTATGCTTGCAGTTCAAGAGATAGGAAACGATCTGATTTCAGCAAGTGAAAATTTAGAATCTTTCCTCTCCGACACAAACCGATTTAAGGATAAGCCATTCTGGAAGTGAAATTCATGGGTGAGGGGAAAGAATGATAATAAATGCATGAGAGGTTCAACAATAGGTAGCAAAAAATCTGATGCAAGACATCTCTGGACTGGCAAGACTTTGAAAGACACACAGGAGGAGAATTATTCTACAGCTACACCCCCGCCCTTGTAACTCTCTTCTCCATTCAACTAGTACTAAGTACCACCACGCAGGACAGCAAGCTGGCCAGACCTCTAGCACAGCAAAGTTCTGGAGCTTGTTTGATTTAGACATTGCTCCTGAACACTGCCAGCAGTGACTGTAGTCTCTGCAGTAACAACAGCCTCCGCAAAAGGTATATTACAGCACTGAAGAGATACTGTAATGTAAAATCCAACAGTAAACTATCAAAGTGTTAAGTCCTGCGTAAACCTAGTTAACAACTGGTACAGCCCAGTTTTCCAGAAGAAGAGTAAAATGAAACAGACCTACTTGGCAGCATCATCACTCTTGTCTATGTGGTTTCATGTATTTCAACATTCTGATTATTTTTCATCTGCTGTACTTCAGGAAATCTGCAAACATTTTTTAAGGCACTAGAAGCACCCATCCAAGAGACCAGTCAAAGCACTGTCCAGTTTCTCATAGAAAAGGTTGTCTTTGCTACACTCTGGACAGATCAGCTCTATGCACCATGGGAAAGCAAGAACAAACTCACCCACCAAAATCCCATAAACCCTGCAAGACTGGTAAAAACAAAGCAAAACAAAGCATATACCTAATATATCAGAAAGTTACTCAGACTACAAAACCAAGCATATGCCATAATTTTTCATTAAAATTGTTCTAAGGGTGATCTAACACCGACAATAACAGTCCAGTGAGGTACTGGAATGAGATGAATGATCACACAGAACTATATTCAGGAATCCTCTTAGAGTATGACCACATTCCTACTGTAGATATGGGCATATTTGTGGTCAATACCAACATGTCCAAGAAATGCAGAAGTGTCCTCTGACAGTGTGCCTGGGCCTGCTGCACTCAGTGAGGGTCGGCTGGGCTGGCCCAGCCCAAGGCAACTAATGGTCATGAAAGTCTGATGCCCAATTGACAGCTGAACAGGAAAGTTTCCTGGTAGAAGGCAAGATAGCAATCTAAATATTTCTTATTTTTCCTTTGTGCAATAACCACCAGAAGTACTAGAGCAATAAGAAGATATGTTCTTTCAGAAAAGCATACTTAAAATGGTACCTTAATAGTTGTAAGTTTTCTTCCTAGCACTACAGTATAGATAGTGCAAAAGTAACACACCAAACAACAGGCAGGAAAACAATCAGCAACATGCAAGATATTTCCAGGTTCATTGGCACAGCAACACAAACTCAAGCTGCGATCAGAATTTATGATTATTCTTTTAGAGAGAACAAAAATATTGTAACAGATGTAAAATTTAATTCCATAGAGCTTTTAAGCAGTACTTGGGAAATGTTCATAAATGTTTAATTTGCAACACTGAAAAGTTTGAGGGTTCCTACTTCCAAACAGTTACAGCTTAGTGTGATGCAGTAATGAAACATGCCTTTGGGGTGCGTGGGATGGGGTCTATCTGAATAAAGACCACCAGATAGTTTTATTAACTGCAATGATAGATGATGAACAAGCTGCCATAGTACTCCTTCCTGATTTAGAAGCAGGAATGTTTTGCTTAAACAAATATTATCATTTTAACATGATAATCCCACAGCTGTAGTGACACTGAACAGAATGCAGTGATACTAACACACGCTTGCTTGCCAGGGAGTCTCAGTATTACAGGAGAGATACTGACAGAAAAAGTGATTATTGATTAGCTGCAAGTGTCACCAACTGGGAAAGCTGTGAAACTTTCCTACACAGAAAGATCCTTGTTTTTACTAAGGATGCCAAAGTACAAAATAGAAACCAGAGAAAACAAAGACAAGGTGATAATAATTAAAATTCAAATATCTATAAGAAGGAAGCCAGCACCTGATGTGGCCAATTGATTAATTTTTCAAACTATTAAATAATTTTACCTAGCACCCTGTTTTGGATACTCATCTGTTATCCTTTCCCAGCCCACATTATTCTAGTGTAGTCCACACTCTTGAGATTACAAAACTTTTTAATAAAGAAAAACTTATCCACAAACAAGTCAGTGATGCAAGAAGTGAGTCCTTTGGTGCTCCCTTTAAAAAAGCTACCAGACTACATGCAATTTCAGAGAACCTTTAGATCTTTACATCATTTATCAGAGATACAGAAACCTGAAGGCTGCAGAAGAACAAGCATTCTAAGGAGTGTCACAAGGCTTTTGTGACTCTTGATATGCAAAATTTGAAACACAATTTGAGTATTACACTCAGATATAGATAATGATTTCAAATCTAAAAGGTAGCTTAAGTAGCAGGAGAAAGAGAAGTTGCCAGAAGTTGAACATCAGGCAAGAGTAGAGAGCTTGTGAGAAACCTAACAGAGATGGCAGAGAGCCCTGCACATCAATACAGCAAACATGTTGACTCAACCCTTAGTTACATTTCTATCTAATACACAGCACATTCATGTTCAATAGCTATTGTACTTAACAGAAATCATTAACATCATGCCAGAGAGCTCAGTCAAATATATAACCTTACCATACTTTTCTGAAGTAGAAATAAGCCAAAATGCTACTCAACAGCCCTGGAGCTAAGCATGTGACTGCAAACCCTGCTCCTGGTCACAGAGGATATTTGTGGATGCAGATTTGCTGCAGAACATAGAAACATTCTGGGTCGGAAGGGACCTCTAGAGGTCATCTAGTCCAACTCCCTTGCTGAGAGCAGGGACATCCTCAACTAGAGCAGGTTGCTCAGAGCTCTGTCAAGCCCCACCTTGAGTGTCTCCAGGGATGGGGCTTCAACCACCTCCCTGGGCAACCTGTTCAGTGCTCCACCACTCTCGTGGTAAAGAACTTCCTCCTTACATCCAATCTAGATCCACTTCTTTCTAATTTAAAACCATTGCCCCTCGTCCTTTCACTCCAAGCCTTTGTAAACAGGCCCACCCCAGTCTTTTTATAAGCTCCCTTCAAGTACTGGAAAGTGGCTATTAGGTCTCCCCAGAGCCTTCTCTTCTCCAGGCTGAACAATCCCAGCTCCCTCAGCCTGTCCTCGTAGGAGAGGTGCTCCAGCCCCCTGATCATCTTTGTGTCCCTCCTCTGGACCCACTCCATCAGGCCCATGTCCTTCCTGTGCTGAGGGCTCCAGAGCTGGACGCAGTATTCCAGCTGAGGTCTGACCAGAGCAGAGCAGTAGAATCGCCTCTCTCAGTCTCCTGGCCACACTTCTTTTAATGCAACCCAGGATGCGATTTGCCTTCTGGGCTGCAAGCACACACTGGATGCTCATGCCCAGCTTCTCATCTACCAGCACCCCCAAGTCTGCAGTGCTGCTCTCTATCACCTCCTCCCCCAGCCTGTATTGATAGCAGGGATTGTTCCAGGTGCAGGACCCTGCACTTGCTCTTGTTGAACCCCATGAAGTTCACCTGGGCCTACCTCTCCAGCTTGTCCAGGTTCCTCTGGTAACACCACATTAGCTGCAAGATCTATGAACTAACTATTAAAACCAACAGCATATTACTAAAACTGATTTGCTTACAATCTTGTGCATATACATTTGGATAGTGCAGGCTGGAAATCTTGTGACTGTAAAGCACACAAGCCTATCTCCATGGTGTCATGCTCCCTCCATCATGTTTCTCCAGAGGGAATTATGTACTCGAGGGCTACCCATAGGAAATAACCCATGAAAGCAGAAGGAGGAAGAGAGACAATGCCAGCACTAGGAAAAGAGAATTCATCTAACTTCAAGAACTCACAATTGTTTTGTTTGTAAAGACAAGCAAAAGATGGGAAAACATTGAGCAGATAGCACCAGAGTTGCACTCCATTACAAACCCAAACACTTGTTCAAGCAGCTAACAAGATTGCTGTTAAGTAGGTCACTCATGTAGCTCTCCAAAAGGTGAAATATGATATTGATATTAGGAACAACTTATTACAATAAATCTATTAAAAGTTTAAGGTATATTTGGCCATAGACAGTCATCATATTAATCCAAAATCAGGTACCCACTATCAAAACATCTCCACAGAAAATTCTTAAACTAAATGGTTTCTATGCACTTTGACTTGTGCTACTGCTAAAATACAGTTTGTGGGTTCCCAGGTAAATCCTTGTTTAGCTAACACAGCTAGTTATCTTGTTTGTAATTTTTCTCATTCTTGTACAATCAACATTGAGACTTCAATAATTTTAGTGAACTTCTATTGCAATTTTAATATTTTTGATGTAGTAAAACTGACTTCCACTGTTTTCTTTGTTAAGTAAAATCACACCATTGCATCATTTGACTCTGAATGACTCAAAACCCAACAAAATTATTTCTCTCCCACACCCCCAAGATCTCAAATCCAATTCACTTCTTTTCCAACAGCAAAATCCCCCAGTGCTGGTGATGCACTGTTAGCATCTGCTGGATCAAATACATAGACATCTTTTAAAAAAATCAAAGTATACATAATCAAGGTTTTGTTTTGTTTTCAGTAGGAGGCAACATATATAAACACCTCAAAAATAGAGCAGGGAGGAAGGAAATAAGAGCACTGAACAATGTAGAATAGGAAGAAAAATCAGTCTTCCTTCTAGTCCTTGAAGGACTTGGGTCCTCTGACAATAGCTGAAAACAATGCTTCTGGGGAATTTACACCAGACTAATAATTTACGTGCTGCATCTTCTTTTCCTGTGGTCCTCAGAGCCAAAATACTACTCTAGCACAGTAATCAGAACAGAGTAAACTCTAAACAGCTACTTAAATTCAAATCCACAAACTCCTCAAACTTAATTGACAAAAAGCTATACTCAGAAACACAGCCATCTTAAATGAAACATGCTACACTGCAAATAAAGGTGCCAGAAACTATCCTAGGGAAGTTTTTTCCATAGTGCATCAAAAAGACAACTCTTAAGTAGTACTTGCAGAAGAGCACAGTTGTTATACTGCAGTGGATGTGAAGTGAGCACCTCCTATAGTCTGTGCCCTTCCTCCCATCCTTCTTCAATAGCACACTCAATTTTTCTTTTAGCTGAATCAATGTAAAATACATCTTCCAGGAAATGAGCACCTGTTCGGAAATAAGGAGTTCACAGGTTATAGTGCCACAGTATGAAAATGTTAGTGCACACAAAAAAAAGCTATGATCTCTGCAGGAACTAAAAAACATTCATAAACTGAAGATAAAAAGATGAAAATCCAATCTGTATCCCATTTTAAACCAGAATGATCTATAATCACTTAACTTTTTAACAGAAATTTAAAGCAAGGTTACACTCAAAAGCTTTTTCATTTATTTTGTTATATTAAACAAGGAGAAATTCCTTCCTTGGGACATTAATTTGAACAATGCAGACTTAAACCATTCATTCCATGAAACATCGATGGGTATATTCATTCCACTGTAATGAAATCCCCCCTTTCTTTTAAGAAAATGTCTGATGTGACAACTAATCACTACCAAATAATACCCTAAGGGGGGCAGGGGTAGTAGAAATACACAGTCTCTTTGAAGAATTAAGTGTCCAGACCCTACCAGAAGTCCTGCTGTACTCTATAGATACTCTGAAGTTGAATTCTACCACTAAAACCAAACCTACATAAGCTGTACTTCATAAAAATATCTAAGCACTGCCTGGCACACGATCTCATGAAATTTGAATTAACAAAGGCCAAAGACCTTCCTGAATTAATTCCTGTTTAGATGCTTTTTCCAGAAGATACAGTCTAGCATAATCCCCATTTAAAGATTGCAAGTAGCAAATCATCTAAAACAGAACTCATCTGAGCTCAGAATGAACTAGCAAATGTTATTATTTCTGTTTACGCTCCATCATCACTTTTCTTCTGTTATGTATTCTGATGCTTCTGATGAGCCATTTATTCCTTACCTTCTGAGAAGCTGTAAAGAACTCAGAAACTGACCCTTGGAAGTCAGGAACACAGACACTTAAGCATGATCCCTCTACCAGGTAGCCACAAGAAGTGATATTCAGGGGAGAAAAAAAAAAAGTCACTGCCAGATACCAAATATCCTCCTTAATTTTCTGTCTGATACCATTGTGAAAACAATAAAGGACCAGGCTAGTGGTTTTCTGGGGTTTTTTTTTGACACAAAATATTGTGCAGCTAGGCACAAGTCATCAGCACAGCCATCCCAAAGGTCAATCTACCTAGGTTAGTCACATGAAATTTGGCAGCTTCTGCAGGAATACTGTCTGTCTGCAGCATATTAACAAATGCTCATTTTTCTCAAATCAGGTGAGAACTCTTATTATCCCTTTCCAAGTCATTACTATCCTCTGGAAGCTTTGTCAGTAAAATCTCACATTTTCTACCAAGCCAACGCAAATAACAGCATTACAACAATCCCTTGTAACCTACCAGCAATATACCCATTTACAATTACTAACTGAAGGTTTTCCAGGATAAAAAGCTGGAAGATCCATATCTAGGAACAAAATCCTCTTATTACATTCAAAAACTAACAAGCTGAAGCCTTAATTTTTCAAAATCATTACACAGTTGATGCACTGCTACCCCAACCCTGATGGTAAAACTTCCCAGCCACCCCGTGGCCCTGCATATGTTCATTCTCAAAGACAACCTACGCTTCCAAGCAACAATTCCTAACGTGGTAGTGAATTTACACTGACTGAACTCTCCGGTGGTTAATAGTTAATTGCTTTCCAGCAGAGAAGGATTGCTACAGGAGAAAGCAACAGATCCCTGATGCCATGAGAAGTGTCTGTGTTTGCAAGTTGCATCTTGTCATTTTATCTTCCTCTGAACCTAAAACCATCTGTCTCATCTTAGAAAAACCCAAAAGTATCAGAATCACAATTTATACCATGCTTAAATCTATAAACACAGACTAGAAAAATGTCATCTACCAAAAAAAAAAATCTACTAAAATTCACACTGTATTGCAATAAATGAAAGATAAAAGTTCAGCCAAAAGCTGCACTTCTATCCAACTGTTAAACTTCACTACAGCATCACTATTTGTACAAATGGGCAGCCTCCACTGATCAGCAATTTCCTCACAACATCGTAAGTAGAGGAATAATTCACTCCCAGAATAAAACAAAACATTAATTTTGGTCATTAAAAATTAATAATTAAAACCCATCTATATTTATCCTTGAGGGAGTTAAAAATGTGATTTAAAATAGAAATATTAGACTACTTAAGAATATTAAAACAATGACTCTTCAGCAAACACATGGTGAAAACAGGAAGAATCAGAGCCCTGCACTGGAAGTTAGAAATGAAATGTAAATCAGAGAGCTGCAAACCACAGCATAAGCTCGTGCTCATCTTTTTTTGTAATTATAACTTCTTGAAAAAAGTGTTTAAGAACAAAACTCGACAAGCTACAGTACGTATGAGGCTCTCAAACTGCATGTAACCAAGAACATACAACATACCTATACTTGTGCAACCAGTTCCTTGGCTAAATAAAACCATTCGTTCAGATTAAAGCCAGCAGTAACTAATACCCTTATCTTGTTTGCATTCTGCATTGCACTGATCTGAGGTACTGTACAGAAAATTAACCAATTTCCAATAACACTTTTAAATTTAAGTACCATCATTGTTCACATGTATATTTAATGATTTGTACTGATAATTATATAACTTCTTCCCTTTAAACTTATTCAAATCATTTAATAAATTTATTATTATATTACTTAATATTTCCAACCATCAGAATTTTTCAATTCTGAGTTCCAAATCAATAAATTCCACATCTTAAGGAAAGAATAAATAAATAAATCAGAGACACTTGTCTTGTGTTGTATTTGCAACCAAATATCCTTTCTGAGGTTAATTCTTTATCAAGATGTGGAAGCAAACAGGGAGACGGATTTGGTTATACCAACAGCTTATGCTCAGCCCTAACACTGGGAAAAGGAAACATGATTCCAAGATGCGTCACACTGTTTTCAAGAGACACTGGAATGTATTAGTGCTGCTTCACAGCCCTCTGAAGGAGACCTCATTTGGTCAGCCACCTTCAAGAAATGACACGGTGACAGCCAAACAGGGTCATCTTCAAGAGGCCTGGCTCATTTAGCTTAGTAAAGCAGTGACATTCTCTCTGTGAACACACGTGGGGTGGATGGAAGAATTAAACTGAGGACAGGGAAAGCAGAGTAATGTGTCCTGGAATACATTCAAACTGAAGTAAAAGAAAAGTCAGTCACAACATGAAGGACACGAAGCAGAACTGAAGACAGTGATAGTGAAGATCTACTTCAAATGAAGCTGAATTAGTTAATGAAAGGCATTTTATGGTATTTCAACAGATAGGCAGTACAAAAATAAACCTGCCCAGATGTCTTCACAATTTTATCACCATTCACATGAAAAAGCTTTGCAGTTGCCCAAATAAATTTGCAACTCAATTATAATATATGAGCTGCCTTTGTCTTCTGGGTTGTTTTTTTTTTTAATTCTATTTGCAGCAGACTAGATGAAGGAAATTTGCCTACAGGAATTTTCAGAGGGTCTTGTATATATTTTATTTTGTTTTAAATGTTTTGATTGTTTGTTTTTAAATAGTAACTCAAAAGTATTTTAGATTTTGTGTAAAGGTACAGACAATTTGCACGATAAGTAAGACCTGAAAATCTGAAACTGTATTAAAATCAAATGCAATGTTAAGTCATAAGAGGAGGAGGAGGAGAAGGAAATTAATTACTATGCTTCAACCAGTAGACTTAAGTATTTTTGAAGAGTTCTCCACACAGCATTAAATGCTATTCCCCAGCTGACAACCGAACCAGCAGTAGATACACAAAATAACAGAATTCATTTAAGCATGGACAAGCTTTGACCCAAGTGAAAAAAAGAGTTGGGTCTGTAATACCCAGATGTGCACCCACCAAGAAGCCAGGCTCTCCAGGGAAAGATGGAGGGAAGGAGATTTTAATTACACACGTCGCAAATTCTCTAGGAGCACATTTCCCACATGCATTACTCCTGTTCTTTGTAGCCTAATATGACACAGCAGAACAGAGACAATCCACCTCCTACCAAGATTCTGTTTTTCCTGTGCTAGAAAAATGTTAAAACATTTTTCCAGCAATTATGCAGCCACATGTGCTAATAAAAAAAATACCAGAAGCTAGTAATGAAGATGATTCAAGCATTTCTTTCCCCCAGTACAATGGCCAAAAATGTTCTAAGCAGGTAGTTAAAAGCCCACAAAATTCTCTTCACTAGCCCTGACAAGTAACAACCATGCATATACATTTTCCCCCCCCAGTAGAGAGTTGTTAGAGATTTAATGTCGTTTATACTTCAATCCTGAGGAAAAATATGTAAAATTAATAGGCTTATGCAAAACAAAAGTCTCCAAAATGTGCCAGCACTTTCCCCATGAACAGTAAGAAGTATTCATCCAGAGGCAGGTTTATGATGTGTAAAGACAGTATTTAGGAATTAATTACTTGACTGTGTTGCTTCAACTGATAAAACTGTAGGTGCTCTACTCCAGGAACTATGTTACAAGAAAATGACATCGCCTGGCAACTGTTAAAGTGTCTAACATACTCACTCTTGACAGCAAAATATCCCAAAATATTAAGTAAAGGCATGCATGGGAGAGAGGATTTTCAGAAGGATCCACCAAATACAGTTCCTAAAACTAGCCATGTTTTTCCCATAACAGAGTAATAGAACTGTCAGGAAAATTACATACATTGTACTCAGACATGACACAGACAACACAAGGCAGAAAAATGATCCTCCAGGTCTAAGCCCCTTCAATTCTGAAAAAGGCAGTGTCAGTAACAGTCAGAGTCCTAGTTTAATAGCTGGGCTTCAAGGTAATCAGCAAAATTAAGGGAGAAGATGCAGCAAGTAAGCTTTAACATCACAACTGCATTCAAAGGTTATGTTTCTAATAAATCACTACAAAGTTCAGAAAAAAAAAAAACAAGTTAAGCTAATATCCATAGCAGATTACCTCAGTATAGTACTGCACATTATCCCCAAACTGCTGAGCTCAAGCTGTCCACCCTACATGCATACATCACATGATATACTACATTTCTTACACTCACATGAAATACACTACTGAAACATAACATGGTGTGCTTCAGCTATCTCTATGGAAGGGAAGAAATTTACTGAATTAATTTAGACAATATGTAAAGCTTGAAGTCCTTTGACCTAAGCATCTGATTTACTGCTGCAACTTAAGAAGTGGAGATCAGAGAGTCTATTCAGCTACCCCTCACCAAAAGGAAGGGGTGCTAACAGCAGGAACCCAGCTATGATCCCCACACACATAATCAGAACTAATAAAAAAAAGGAAAGCAGCATCTCCAAAACTCTCAGTTCAAATATTCCCTGACCCAAAGATGTATGGGCTACATCCAGAGAGTGAGACAAAGCCAAAACTTGGACTGGGTTTATAGGAACAGTTGCATCTCTTTTCCTATACTGAGGGCGATCACACAAAAAAGCCTCAAACATCCTATGCAGTAAATTCATTACAGACTGTCTTAGAAAGTGGTTTGGGGAGGGTTGGTGGGGGTTTTCTTTCGGTGGGGTAGGGTGTTACGGAGAAACAGGAGGTGGCTCAGCTGAGACATTGTGATATCTTTAAGGTGATCTATGAAGCGAGTGACAAAGCCAAAGGCAGCTAAACAGCTGTATGAGAGAAAAAAAGCAAACAAAGATAAAAAGTTATCTGCTGGCCCTACCCAGCACTGCATACTGCTCCAGTTGTTCTCTGTCTCTTTCAGACTTAAGAAAGCAAAAGTGGTTGTCTGAAGCAACTCCTAAGAGAAACAGAAATTACTTATATCAGGTCCAGCTAACAGGCAGATGTGCACCACCTTGAAGATACCACAGAAAACTGTTCAGTGTTCATTCATCACACCAACTACTGCTCATGTCTGCCTATCCACAGAGTTACTAATTATCCTTCTGACAACAACCAAGAATGAATAAGCAGTTCCCAATCAGCCCTTCATATCTTAACACTGTCAGCAACAAACTCATCCTGCATACAACCCCCTATGTTTGAAAATGCTATCAGAAGACAGCTTTGGCTTCTCTAATCATGTGATAAAGTTCCACATGACAGTAAGTGAGAATGTAAAAGATTTCAACAAATTAACACAAAAAAAGGAAGCTCTTCCTGCTTGTTAACTTGAGTGAAGAATATTTTACACTAGGTTGTGAGCAAAACATCAGTAGTCCAAAGATGATATACTAAGGTAACTGGTGCAAGAACCTGCAAGTAACAACAAGTAAATATTCACACAAAGTTCCTAAGAACCAACCAACCCATTAGTCTCAGAGGTAGGCATACTAAAGTATGAAGCATAAGAGAAGAAACTAGAATTCTTTGTATGTGATCAAGACTATGATATACTCTTACAGAGTCGATTCCCAGATGGAATACAAACAGAAAGGATGCAGTCAGTTCATAGAAAAACCCACAACAAAACCAAAACAAATCCAAGTGCCCAGGAGTGTTATGCCCTGTATCTAAAGGAAGCAAGTATCACAAATGTGGAGAGTGGTATCTTGGAAGCCTACAAATAATAAAAGCAGTCAAGCATACGAGTGCTATTAAGCTGCAAGGTTACTATAGACCTTCAGAAATTGTGGACAGATGTGCCCTTTTCTGAATAGGTCTACAGTGAAGAAAAGCATAGGACTTCTTGTTACAAGGAGATACTAGGAACCTAAGCACCTACTGGGAACAGAACATATTAGAACTCCAGTGAGCATCCAAGGAACTAACTTTTAAAACACAGAAAGCAACCAGAGACTCTTCCTTTGGCTGTAGCCAGCATGACAGAAGTGGTTGATAGTAAACAATGAGAGACAGTCTCATCAGAAGTGAATGGTCAAGTCAATGGTTACTGAAGAGGGAAAGGAAGGAAGAACATCAAGAGACAGATTTAACATCACTAAATAACAGCTCCCAGAAGGCAAGTCTAAGGCAAGGAAGAGCTAATTCTCAAATGACACAATAGACACAAACAAATTTGAGTAAACCAAGCACAGCAAGAAACTAGAAAATACAGCAAGAGAATAATGACTCAGAAAAAGCACACAAAGGGAACAAAAAGCATAACAATGACATGAGAATACAGGGGACAAAATCAAAAAGGCCAAGGGCACAAACTGAAATAATTCTCACACAACAGCTTGAGGCTACTAAGAAATCATTCCATCAGTACTAGTAATAACAGAATTTGTCCATTACTGAATGAAGAGAGAAAACAGACCAAGTCCTCACTGAAGAGGATCAACTACAAGCAGGTGACTAGCACAATTAGCACAAATAAATGGGTACAAATACCCACCCACAATCGGCTTATTATTGCAAATAGCCATAGTTAAACTTCTTTCCAAGTTGGCTAGATCTGACAACATTCAACCAAGTTGCTCAGGAAATTGAGCCATTCCCAAACCAATAATCCTATCTTTGGAAACTGATGGAGGATGTCCGAGATATCAGAAGCTCAGAAAAACCTAAACTATGTAAGACCTTTAAAGCAAATAAACAATCTTACCCCTCAAAAAAATAAATAAAAATATTACTAAAACCTGAGGGAGGGAAAAGGGATGATGAAGGGAAAAAAATACCTAAATACCTGAAGAATAATACTGGTTTATCTTCAGTTCCCATAAAAGTTAGTAAAATATATTCAAATAAGTCTTTATAAGCACTTAGGTGATATGGACAGAAGGAAGAACCACCTTGGTTTTATCAAAAACAAGACATGTCGAACAAGTACATGGCTTCTTTCATGACAGAGTTACACAGGGGAGAAAGAATAAATGTCATAATTTACTTGATTAACATTTCTGACATCTTAGTTACTGTGACTTTGCATTGCCAAACTGAAAAGCGAGATCTTGATAGGACTACCATGGATTTCCAGATAGACATAGGTGACTATATTCAAAAGAGGAGTTGACAAGGTCAGACTGCTGGAAAAAAGCTAATGCTACCTTGGGATGTATAGCTTATGTGACACATGACATAATCCTTCCACCTAATACTGCTCCAGTAAGTCTCAAAGGGACAAGTGCAACTCATTCTGAAAACAGGTCTTCAAGGCAGACAGGAACAGGTGGAGAAAAACCACAAGAGAACAACTACCAAATGTAGACAATATTACATGCCAGGAAAGCCTGAAAGAACTGGGGACACAGAGCTTACAGATCAGAATACTGAGGGGAAGAAAGGTTGGTTCTCTGTATCCACAGCAAATAGACTATGAATAAAATGTTTGAATTGCAGCAAGGGAGATTTTTATGTAATAGAAAATTAACAGCCAAGTATTTAAGGACAAAGGCTGCTTCGTGACATTGTGTAGTCTCCATCAATGTGGATGTTTTAAGAGTAAGTTAGACAAACAAGTGACAGAAGTATAATCAGTGCTGTCTTCTCTAGCCAGAAAATGGATAAATGAATGAGATAAAGAATGGAATGAAACTTGAAGATTTTATAGCATTGATAACTGCTTCTGGAATATTACATTCAGCTCTGGTATCAAACTTAAAGAGATTAAAGGGTTCAGAAAGAACCAAAGAACTACCCAAGAGCCAGCACACACAGAATAACTGAGAGACTAATGAGTTTTGATTATGAAAAGGAAAGTTGAGGGATAATTGCTACAGTAAATGAGTACCTTCACAAAAATAAAACATCAGGTTCTAAGGGGCTCTTTAAATGACAAATCCCCAAACCCACCCCCAAAAAGCCTGGCCTATTCAGCAAGAATAGCTTTGTAACAGCATGAAATTAACAGAGATGTTTCAGTAAGATTGTAACAAAGCATTTTTACACAAAGTGAGCATCTATTGTAGACTAGTTATCAAGTCTCCCTACTAGGCTAGCAGATTTAAAAGGAAGCACAGCAGAACAAGCATCACTATGAGCAGTACCCTGAAAGATGGTTTCTTGAATTTATGTCTGCTTCCTAGAGTGCAATTACAAAAAAACAAACAAACAAACAAACTGAACAAACAAAAAACCAAACCAAAACAAACAAAAACCCCAAACAAATCTCACAAAACCCAAACAAACACAAAACAACAATAAAACCTTAGAGAAACAGAATTGCATTTTTCTGACAAATCATTCACCTTTTAATATGCACCAAGGTAAATAATTACCAATACTGTTGTCCATTAAGGTTTTAAAAGCTTTCCAACTCAAGCCATTCTGGGATTACATGATAAAAAGCTCTATAATCAGTAGAATCTACCTAAGACAATTCACAAAAGCAAAAAAACAGGACCATAAAGCTCAGCTTCCCTGGTAGCTACCCAGCTCCTAACACACCACTGTGCTCAGCCTGCCTGCTCAGTGCCTGCTTGCTGGGTACCCAAATGCATGTTCTGTCTCACATATTTACAAGTAAGTGTGATTAAGAAGATTGAAGAAAGGCAGCCTAATTAGCAGGAGAAATCCACACCATAGCAGTGGGACACAGACATCCTTTATGCCTTTCCCACCACTACTTCCTGGTGTTACAGCAGTTGTAAGCCTACCCAATGTAATTTCCTTTCAAGTAGGTCAACTAAATCAGGCTGTCTGATTACAAAGAAGGCTGGCTTTCCAGAAAGAGGTGTGACAGTCAACCTCCCCGTTCACTACTGTCAAGCAAATTTTGCTTAAAAGGAAAGGAAGAAGCACAACATATTGGAGAGGCAGATGCAACAGGTACTACAAAGACACCTTCTTCCAGTGATCCTCTCATGGTTTAAGGAAAGGGATTTGTGGTCCACTAAACCCCACTATGCAAAGACACCTAGAAAAGACAATCATCAGATGTAACCCCTCCCTTACTACACACTAACATTTATTAATAGATTATTCCTATACTTATCCAAACTCTCTAATGTCACAGACAGCCCCCCTACAAAGCATTCATTTTGGTGAAAAAGTTTATAACAAAAAAAATTTACTAGTGATAAATACAGGGCCTTAAAAGCATCAATAAAGGCAGACTCCCTTGTATCAACTTTTTTTTTCCTGATGAGTTAAGACAAACACTAAAAAAACCCCAAACTTCACATGTAATTCAAAAATTTATTCAAACTATAGCAAAGAATGTATTTGTAGCCAAAGTATCAGACATAGGACAATGCAAACAAAATAAAACAGTGAAGACTAACTTCCTGCTATAAAAAAAAATATGAGTCATAAAGAAACCATAGAAAAATTCTCTCATCTCTTACTTTGGAAAACAATCAAAAAATGTAAAAATACTATTATTTGGGATTGATTTTTTTTTTTTTTTTACTGTTGGAGCAATAACAATTACAACACTGCACACTATGTACCAGCCATTTTCCCCAATCAAAAACTTCACAGAAAAAGCTAACGACAGATATGTCAACTTTCCCAGGTTTATCATAAATATTGATAGGGCTGGGAGTGACTTACTTGAATGGATTTTCTTCAGTATAAGGAATTGGCAATAATGCTGGTTAGGATCCTTTAGGCTTTAAAAAGAAAGGCAGACAGACTACCATAAACTTTTGCAGTTTAGCTGTTAAATCATCAAAAATACCTGACTAAGAGGATGAGCCAGTCTCCCTAACAGGTAATGTCATGAAGCGCAACGTGATGACTTCAGAGTTTGTTACAGAACTGGCTTCCCATTTATACAAGGACTCTGCTCTGTCCTTAGTCAGAAGCCACAACGGCAAGCACACATTCAGACTTCTATTTGCAAGCTCTACTTGTACTTAAGGAATAAATTCCTACAGGCCATTGCTAGTAATGTTTTAATGAATTCCTAGGGACCAGAACAATCCCCTAAATCTTACAAAATCACTAGATTTTTCATCCGCTTACAAATGAAAACAAGCTCAGAATTACTTGAAATAGACAAAAGAATATTCCTCTTCATTCTTATTCTGAAGACATGATAGACATCACATTTAAAAAAAATATATAACAAGCATGATTAAGTGTCATGATTTCCCCATAATTCTGAAAATCAGTATGTGAGGTTGCCAATGACAGCACTTCCGAAAACATTAAATAATAATTAATATTTAACTTTGTTACTATGCAATGTTCTTCAGTACAAAGTTCCTCCTCCTACATAAGGTTTCAAATTCAGAACTAGTGGTGGATACTCTACAAGTATGGTAGCCTGTTTTCAGGATAAAAAAATCATTATAATATTTTTTCCATTGAAAGTGTAAGAATCTTTCTTCAAAGCAACATGTATCTGAAAATTACTGAAGTTTAAAATTTTGTCCACTTTTATTCCTGTGGTTCAGTCACAGCCAGTCATCACACTGGAGGGAAAAAAAATAAAAATTAAGCCCAACAGCTTCAGGCTGCTGCTGCAAGCTGTCTCAAATCACAGAAGACACAAGTACAGATCCCCGCAGACTCCCTGAAAAGAAGCAGAGAATGACAGTATCGTGGAGACAAACCTTATGAGTAGCAGGAAAAAGAAGTAAAGATAAAGATGATCACACAGATAAAAATGCAAAGCTTCTTCTGACAGTAAAGGAGTGTTCTATCTCTTGCTGAGTGACAAAATAAAACCTTAAATCATCTGAAGCCTATTTCAGTGAAGATTTAGGTTTCCACTACATATTATCTATAGCCACACAGATAGCTATGGCCATTAAAATAAAATGGTAAAAAAATCTTCTAGTGAACCTCAGCTAAACCACTAACTTGCCATCTGTTGTGGCAGCAGCTTACTGAAGATAAGCAGCCTGGAAGCATTACAGCAATTAAGAAATCTTTTGGTCATTAACTCCACACCAATTAAACACTAAAGGCTGGCAAAACTGTACTGTAGCTCATAACCGCTTTTTAAGGCAAGCTCTTCAGTTTTCAGTGACCAGTTTCACCAAGAGACTCGGTGTGGCAAGGAACCTTTAAACATTTACTCAGGCACTTTGTCCATCAGCAATCCTGACACATATGTACGTGTTCTCCTAATCCAAAAAGAAATGTACCTGCGCACATACCAACTATTTACTTCATGCCTACACTGACATAGCAACATCATTAATCCACATTCAAAACTGCCATGTTTTAAAAAGCTTGGATACGTGCACACATGAGTATGAGCATGTGCACACACTTTCTCACTCGCGCATCTGTCCACAAAAGTGTCTCAGGCTTGTGTCCACATTAGTGTTCCCCCAGTTCAGAGCCTCACATCCATCTCTGTGAAATGCTCCCTGCAAGTTTGAAATAGTCAACTCTTGGGTTTAATAGGGTTATAGAATTTGAAAGAGGTACCACAACTTCTTGTAATATTCACAAGCTAACTAACTAATGTGTGCTTATGAAAACATTCTAACTCAAGGTATTTTTAAATCACACAGTTTGGTGCACCCAGATCTGTGGAAAAAAAACACTTAACATTAGAAAATAGCTGCAGCACCGTCATGTACAATTCCATGGTAGCATCACACTCCTAGCTTTGGAAGACTTTTGCTCTGAAAGCTAAACCTACTATTTCTGCACATAACAAAATAAAAACCATCAAACCCCAAAGCCAGAACACAAGATTTGGCATTCAAAAAAAAAAAAAATTAAAAATCTTAGTTTAAAAACAAAAGTACTTTAATCCCAAAATACAAAAGAAATTCAAAAGTTCCCAGTGCCCACAGTTAGAGCACTGACTCCAACCACATCAACATACAGCTGTTTGCACTACTCCTCTCTGAAAAAAGCCTCCAAGAGACGAGTGGCAGAGTGCATTCAAGTCCGGCACCCCGCCTAATGCCACTGCTTTTGTTTATAAGGAGCTGTCATTGATGCAGTCTGACAGCACAAAGCTTAAAGCAGAACAGGAGTCAAGGTAGAGCCTTACAGCAAGGCTCTAATGTTGCAGAACGTTATCTGTACATTAATTACTTTAATACAGTTTCCAACAGATTTCAGCACTGCACACAATGTGATACGCCCTAATAAAGAAATACGTAAGATTTTCAAGAGTCATGGCTTGAATTAAGAGACTTCTTCCAGGAGCAGGAATCAGTTGACAGATGACTTTCCTTCCCTCATCTTACAGTGCTGATATAATTATCTTAGATGTTATTAATGACAGACACTCAAAACCTATGAAGAACATGACCAAAACTTACTAGTTAAATTTAAAAAAAAAGGTTATATAAGGTCAGACTCAGTTGATATGTTCAAGAGTCTTCTCATGAACTCACTTGCCCATTTCAAAAGGCTAAGCATATTTCACATTACAATAATGCTCTTTTACACCTCTCTCCATCCACATTAACACATACCCTACATCATCCAAGAGGAAAGAAAAAAGCCATTTTAGTCATTCTATCCTTCCAAAGACCCCATCCTCATTCAATAACCACAGACTTCTCTTAACTTCCCAGAGCTGTAATTACCACCCATTTATTCTGACCACTGGGGACAATGTAAGTAGACCAAACCAGACTGGTCCCTGAGAAAGCAGTACTTTACTACACCCAACATATATCTAGGTGCTTTTTCAGAGTATTGTTCAGATGTTGGTCTAGCTGGCAACTATGCAGGTTTATAGCTCCTAAATAGTTGGTGGTAGTAGAGAAAAAAACCATTCGATGGACATGGCTGAAGGCTAACTCCAAGTCACTATGCACCAGCTCTGGCAGAAGCTAGACAGTGATGCTAGCACGCAGCTGTGCTAAGTCCACCTGAGAGGCACATTACAACCAAGAACCCAGATCATGTATTAGCTTAGATGACCAATTTTAGTTGAAACCTGGCTCAGGAGATGGATGGTGGATGGTCCTAGCACAACATGTCACAGGCATTTTGTCCATTCCCAATAACTCTGAGTGCCATAGCTAAATTAAATTTAAGCCTCCTTCTGATGGTGTAGAGGAACACACATACTGCACAAAACCACCTCTCACAACTACTATGCTGTTGTCCACAGAAATCTTACGTACTAAAAGCCTTAGCATAGACTTAATTTGGCAACATTACAATCCTAATTCATAAGACTACACTCTGTTATTGGCCCATGGAACCCTTTACATTCTTCCATGACAACTACTGGATTCAGTTACTATAGCTAACGTATCAACCATATAATATTTCACAAACAAATACCAATCATTAGTTTTACATACTAGTGCTTCAGCTATTTACATACAATGTCTAGAAAGCTTGCCTCTTCAGCATGTTGACAGATTTCAGACATAAGCCAATCACTGCCCAATTCTCAAAAAACACTGTTTGGTTTTTGCTTTCACTTTTAAGCAATGAAGGCATTCTTTCCAAAACCAGCAACAACTGCCATGGATGGAAGTCAGCAAACTGGACATTGCAGTGCAAGTCATACTAAACTAACACTTTTGACAGTGTAAGCATAATTAATACCTAGATGAATAAAGACGGTCAACTGAAGGCTTATATCTCTATTTCACTACTCTAGTGAAGTCCCCTGGGCTTCTAGCCGGACACTTCCATCCAGCTTGCTACCTTTCCCTGGAGAAGACAAGGAACAGCTATTTAGAGCAGCAAACACTGCCCCAACAGCTGATCACATCCTCCATCTGTTCACAGCTCAACACAGACCACTGAACTGCTGCCAAAGTTGTTAAAAAAAAAATCCAGCAGCTTTTACTAAGAGCAACTACCATCCATGCACACTCTCAGAAATCAGTCCCCACTGCGTACTGCAGCACAGGGCACCTGGTCCCTCCTGCATCACCAACAACTCACCTCCCACACCCATGTTCTAAGATGAGTAGAAGGTAAGACCATAAGACAAGCCCTAAAGCCCAGATGCCACAGTTGACAGGTCTGCTCTAGATCAAGGCAGTCCAAAGCTCTGGACTTCAAAACAATGACTTCTGTAACCCTCTAAAAATGTAATTATTTACCTGGATGATTGTAGTCTCATGCTTTTTGAGCTCCTTCAGAAGCAAACAGTTGACAAAGCTACTACAAACCAGTTTAACAGATCAGTGTTAAAGGGGGACTACCATGAAGATCTACCATGCACATGGACTTAACTTTGTGACACTTCACCAGAAAGAATGCTACAGAAGCATCTGCAACCTATTCTCGTTTCATTTATCTAAGCATGAGAAGAGACTATGCACATGCATAGCAGTATTTCATGAAAGTACTCAGAGCTTTTCTTCTGAAAAATGCACAGTGAGGTCAAATAAAGAGCTGCAAGAGATGGTGACTCTACGGAGCGCTGCAGAAGAGGAGTGCTCCCTCTCAGACACCCAAGTGCATTCTATCCTAGAAATTTCATGATGGAGAGAACTGCATTTGTGGCTTGCGCAACAGAAGGTAAGTTGATTATTTAAGAACATGGTTAAAGTTGACACTCCAAGAAAGGTTTTATCCCACACTATCACCAGCCCATCATGAAGAACTTCAGATTGACAGCCTCGACACAAACTTGCTTCCCTGCAATTCACTTCATATGACAGTGCTCGGACTAACTTCCGTACCACTAAAGTAGCTGTACATTGCTTATACAAAAAAATATACAGAAAAGATATAAAAAAGAAAATATATACTTCAGGAAAATTACTGTTGCTCAGGCCTATCTTTAATATTTATTTTGGTGTGTTTCCTCATATGGCTAAGAGGTGAAGGTCAAGAACGTCATAGGTTGCCTTGAATCGTTACAATATAAAATAAATTAATTCTCGTGTCAAAAAAATAAAGGTATATTTGTTTTATTGCACTCTCAGATAGTCTTAATATGGGCAGTTCCCAGAATAACATTAAGAGCAGGATCATAAATGTCATGTTGCAGTTGAACTCTTCCTTTGCAGAGCAAGAAATTTGGAACTTGCAGATACACATATTAGCAGAGAACAATAACTGAATTGTAGCATTCTTTTACCTATTTAAGACAAATTCTTTCTTCTGTTTAATTACCCTAGGAAAATTTCACATATGGTATACTTTCTCAAAACAGAATTATCCCAAGCTACATCAGTTGCTATTAAAATAAAAGTTACTACAAGAAAGGAAAACAAAGGAACTGTTTTCATTACCTTAATAAAAGAAGCTATAGGACCTCCCTTCCCACCCATTAAAGAGCCCAACAAATATTAAATCTTTGATTACTCAGATCCATATAAATCTGGAACACTGCCCAGAACATCCATGAAGCCCTGTACATCATTAGCAAATTTCTTTCCAACTTATTTCTCCCAAAAAATGTCTCCACAACACATCTTCAGCAGACCCATTATTTGTTAAGGACCACATCCATATCATGAACTAAAAATTAGCCCTATAGGCACCAAACACTACCAAATTCAATTTTCACATCCACTCAGCTCTCCTTGCCAGGCAAGGAGAAGAAAGTATGCTCAGGTCTCTTCCTGACACAGACTGTAAAAGAGAAAGGATCTGAGGGCTCCCTTCAAAATGGGGTATCACTAAAATAAGGAGAAATAGCATAACCAAGAAAAACAAAATGATATTAAATATTTAAATGAATCTTCAGGTACTATTTGGGACCAAAAAAAATTCAGGACAATAATATTCTCATCAGTATGCATCTATTTCAGAATTAACTTTTCATATTAATCTAGTTCAATATTACATCAACATTTTGTTTTCAAAGTCAGGAAACAAAAGTTTGGAGGAAAATGGAGTCACTGCTTTTTAGTGTAAAAGATTTCACTCTCAATGTCTCAAACATTTTGCAGTCAATACAGTAAGAAAAAAAAAAAAAAAAAGAAAAAGAAAATCCTTTTCCTTCACAGCCAGAATCAAGTGTCTCATAATAAAGCTATGGGAGGACACTTAGGTAGTTCAGATTAGACACTGCTGAACCAGATGCCATTTTTTTTGGACACACTTTCCACATGTTTCATTTAACAATTCACAACCAATTATTTTCATTATCAATTGACCATGATACAGCAGGTGCAGGAGGTGGGAGAGAAATGGGGTGCTCAGGGATTGAATATACGTCAAGGTCATGAGTACACACAGGCACACACTTCCTAGGAGCAGTATTACAAGATCTGAATGAACCACTAATATGTGTGCCTGCGGTCTACGATCTATTAGCTGAAAAATGCCTTAACCGATCATGGGAAGAAGCTAAGAAAGCATTATTAACGTGAATGTTACGTAACCATTAAGCTAGTTTTAAATTAATCTAACTAGAACATTTTATACTTGAAGTCATCATAGATTCTCTTTCTAAATTAGCAAGTTAACTCAGCCATACTGCCTAAACCCAGACCTAATGGTTTCATCCCATTCTGTTACATCTCCTTTTACTAAAAAGACAAGCAGAGCATAAGCTCTTTATGGCAAGATCTGAATGTCTATTTTAAATAAATAAATAAATGTCAGAAGAACAAATGTGCTACCAGACTGTCAAAAAGACTTATTTCTCATCAAGTGATGAGTGTTTAGAAGTACCTGCTTTCTCAGCCTGAAAAAGTAGATGTTACAACACTATTTCATTTACAGGAATTTATCTAGTTTACCTGAGCCGTGACAACAACTGGACAAAATCAGTTTGCTGTTGGAGAGGAGGAAGTCCTACATATAATTACAAAAGCTAACTATTTGCTGAACTTCTGAGTTCCTGACAGAGCTCTTCTTTTGTATACTATTTCGTTTGAATGTTTGAATCATCGGATGGGGTGGGAAAGGAAAATCTCAAACAACAAATCAAGTACAGATATCAGTAAAATGCAAACAAAGCTGCTGAAAAATTGGTCTAAAAGGTGGCAATGCTAAAAGCCTGCTATGTACAGAATCACTATTTAAAAAGCCGTATCTCATAATAAAGGAATAGCCCAGTGAAGTATTTTATGAAAATTCTAAAACAGACAGCTCACAAGCGTAAAAAGATTTAATACATTAGTATACTTGACAGAAAAAAGAATTATTTGAAAAAAGCAAGTAAGAGAACTCTAAAATGGCTACTAAATTATTCCCCTTAACACAAGATCAGTCAAACCTGTAACAAAAACTACTACTGAAGCTGATCAGCCACTGAGAGACAGCTCTCTTCACTCCCAAGTACCTGACCATATTAAGGAACAGACAATTTTACCACAGTATATCTACAAGTTATGTCATGGTTGATCAGGATAATTAAATGCATCTCACAGCATCAATAATCCAACCATCACTCAAAAATTTATAGGACCAAGTTATGAAGGCCTGATGCAATGCACTACTGAATTACCAAAACCAAACAAAACCAAACCAGAACAAAAAGCAAGATCTACTTCTTTATATATTTAAACTCCAAAATATTTAATTTCTTCTCTGGTTAAAAGTTACTGTTATTTATAGGATACTTGACTCTTCACAACATTGCTGTAAATAGTTCTGTAAGGAAAAAAATAGAACTCCTAAGGAAGTCCTGCAGCAGCACCACACAACTAAGTGGCTTTGTTGCCAACTCCAGTGAAAGTCAACACAGTTACAGGTTTGCAAAACTGAGATACTGAAACACTGCCAAAGCATCCTTAATTTCATTATTCTAAAACATCTGACAGTGCAAGAGAGGATGAATCTGGATGCTACAAAGCATGCGCACGGGGCAGCATAGCTTCCAGGAAGATTCCATTAGGAGTTGCCCACTTACACCCCAGAACAAGACTCAGCATGTACTCTAATGCAGAATTTAGCCTACAGTCTTAAAAAACCTCCAGATAAGATGTATAAAAACCTCAATTAAAATACATTTGTTAGCTCTAACACATCTAGCTAGAATTTCAATACTGACACATGTGCTTTTCATTTCAATCTTAAATATTTTTAAACTCTGTTCGACTTGTTTTATAAAGCATGTTGATAGAATACCTCCATCTGAACAATCATTGACACACAAGAATGCAGAAGAATACACTCTGTATTTTAGACAATTTGGAAGTATCTAATACAGCATTAGTAGAAGGATGTGCCCACCACAACCAGAATAGATAACCTAACACCAGGGAAGCAGTAAAAGCTGGAAACAGAAAACATGCTAACAAGTAGAAAACATTATGCTGTGCAGCAAACATGAAAATCTGGGCTTTTTTATATATTTTCAGAGATTTAACATTCAGGTTTGTCCAGCAGAGAATTGGCTGATGATTTCTCTTATGCAGTAACGGGAACTTCACAATATTCTGCGTAACATGAAAGTAAACCAATTCTGGTTATTACTTTACAGCTATTAGTGTGTTGCTTACTCTCGATCCAGCCAAAGCAAATATTGCACCTCATTTAGAAGTGATCAGTCATGTAAAGCACAGTTTTCTTTCTCAACTTCATCCAGAAACAACAGATACTGGTCTTTCACTCAAAGAACAAAGTCTTGTATTGGCCATGTACCCTTAACTAGCAAATTATTAAACATTAAGGAGATCATAGTTCTGACAATTCTATGATTTACATGTAAGTAAAGTCATATAATGATGCCTTAAGATTTCATCTTTGAAACAAGATTATTAGTTAACTTTTAAGTACTGACAACTTTCATGTCATCACCATTGGAAAGGTATTGAAAACATCAGGAAAAAGTCACTGAAGCTGGTACAGAGGAAACAAAATCAACTTGAAAGTAGTATTATAGATTATAAGCCCTTAACTTTCAGAAACTGAGCAGATATTTAGCTACCCTCAAAATCTAATTCTAGTATGCTTACTGTTTGATTAAATAAGGTCTGTGTTGCAGGTTCATACTAGCTTAACTAACATTAAAAGTAACTAACTTCTTATTTCCCTGTTTGTCCATCAAATCTTCATAATCACTTGTACCACACTGTTAAGGAAACTAGAATCATTTGACAAATTGCATACACATCTGGAAGTACAAGCAAAAAAAAGATCAATTAAGACAGAGTTACAAATGTATTCAAAATAACATGTTGTTCATACTTTTAAGACTATGAATAATAATATACCCATAGATGTAATATGCAGAAGTATTTTCTCGGAAGTTCAGTGCTGAAATACTGCATTTAATTTTGAAGGTAAGACTTATACTTTCCACGTGAAGGCTCCTGAAGACTGAGAAATTTTGTTTGGAACTACCTAGTCTGAATGAAAGAAAAAGCACGAAGTAGGCAGGCTAGCAGTGATGCTGATCTCTTAAGACGAATTTCAGGAAAAGATCTGACACTGTGTGATTATGTTAGAACCAAAGCTCTAGACTACACGCAACCACAAGATAGAAATATTAAAATAACAGGGGTAGGGGAGCCTCCACTAACTGAATCACATCAATGGCCCATTCCACATATCACTCCACTGCTTGTTTTATTTCCTGGGGCATTATCATGTTTATTCTAACAATACCCAGGAACGTGCACCTGGAAGAGCTTGCAATCTAAGATGTAAAACAAAACAAGGCGCACCTTCCTGCCAGAAGTTGCACTAGAACAGAGTTTAGAGATGACTTGCAAAGTTACAAATAAAGCTCACACACATCTTTGCAATTATGCACATCATTCTTCTGGACATCTAAATCACAGAAGGACTGTGGTCCCAAAACAAGATTATGCCTGAAATAAGTGTCAGATCAGAACAGACATAAAGAAATGGTTACTCTAAAGTACTGGGGATTTGGGGTAACCAACTATGAGAATGTACAGAGACAAGTTTTAAAGGCAAGTGGGTCGGGGGCCTTAATGTACAGTCATCAAATTGCTTGTCAACCTACCAAAACAGATGGGCACAAAATTACATGGAGAACAAAAAAGCTCAACGTACGATACTTTGTGGTATCTCAGACACTCTACTTCACAAAGCCATTTCTTCTATTTCCCCCCTCACATGTACAAGTTCATGAGAATGAGAGAAGAAACAGAGCAGGGCAGGCTGTATGACAGACACATGGAAGCCTCAACATGCTGTCAGCAGGAAATGCTTTTATAAATAGGATACCTAAATGCAAGCTTTGCGGAGATAATAAAAAATTGGAGTAACTTTTATGAAAGAAAAAGGACATAAACTTATTTACTCTTTTGCCACTTGAGCCAGTAGATGCCTTCCTAAAGGCCTAAACCTGGAGCAATTTTTCTTTAAAAAAGACCAGTTAAACCACACAATCTGCTTCCAACAAATTTCACCATATTATGAAATAATGTAACAGATCTAAATTATTTTGAGGCACCAGAGTGCAAGCCACAGCCCAAGCTACAATAAACCTCCCATGCTTAACGAAGTTGTCTACTGCAAAAAGGGCTCCGATATTAATGGAAAAAAAAAAAAAACAAACCACACACAAAGGTGGATTTCTGCTTTTTCAAGGACTACCCATCTATCTCTTACAACTCGAGGTGGAGCTCGAGTCCGGAGACCCCCGAGGACGGGGACCCTGGAGCCGGCTCCTGCCGAGGTTTCAGAAGAAACCTCAGGACGACACGGCCTCGAGCAGCCTGCGCTGCCCTTCCCCCACAAAGGGTGGGGAGCCGGGGACACTGCCCAGCCCCACCGCCCCGACACGCAGGGCAGTCCGAGGCCCCCCGCCGCTGCGAGGGGCCCCGCACTCGTTTCGCCCACCCCGCTGAGGCCCCAGGGCTCGCACCCGCCGAAAAGGGCAGGAGTAGAGGGCGGATGGCGCGGCAGCAGCCCCCCGGCTGCCAGCACCGCCCGCCCGGGTGGGTGTGTGCCGGGCCCGCCGCAGCGGGATGTCACCGCCGCCCGCCTTGGCCCCCCCCTCACCTCGCCGTGTCCCGCCGCGGCCCCGCCGCCGCCCAGGGCTCCGTTGCCGGCGGCTGTCGCCGGCGCTGTCAGCAGGCCGCCCACCGCGCTCGACGAGGCGGCGGCCGCCTGGGTCGCAGCCCGCAGAGGGG